>APFE030999410.1:25203-78514 GCA_000404065.3 Pinus taeda
AGGCAGTGAAGAAACACTTTTAGGGACTTAGGAGCCCTCAGTTTATGGACATTTATGATTGGGGTTGAAGTGCCCAAAAATGTCTATAACACCAGGTTGTCCTATAGGCATTGAAACCGGAGTCTGGATTGTAGGTCCGGACTGAGGTGAAGAGGCCAACTGGAGCTGCTGATACTCCAGAAATAGGTGGGGTGGATTGAACAGAGGCTGCAGTAGTCGCAGCAGACGTTTGGGGTGGAGTTCGAGGTGAACTAGGCCCAGACTGATGAGCTACCCCAGGTGTAGAAGTTTGAGTAGTAGGCTGGACAGGTTGCTAGGGTGAACCAGAAATCAAAGACTGTCCAGATTGAGATGACAACTGCACACTAGGTTGTGGAGTCTGTTGATCCCACACCACATTCATTCCAGGGTATGGACCCATAACAGGTTGAGCATATTAAGGACCAAAACCAGGTTGAGTGTAAGGTTGATAATTATATAGTACATTTCCCGGTCCTTGAACAAATGATTGACCTAAAGGTGGTTGGAAACCTTGAGGTTGGTATTGACCTTGAGGTTGGTACTGACCTTGCGGTTGGTACTAACCTTGAGGCTGGTACTGACCTTGCGGTTGGTACTGACCTTGAGGCTAGTACTAACCTTGAGGCACATATTGATACTGGGGTTGACCTTGAGGTACATATTGGTACTGGGGTTGACCTTGAGGAAAATATTGTCCCGTAGGGATATACTGTCCTTGAGGTTGCCCCCCAGGCAGTAATGGACTACCTTGAGGTTGCCCCCCAGGTGGTAGTTGAGTACCTTGTGGCTGCCCCCCAGATGGTATTGAACTACCTTGAGGTTGCAGGTTAGGAGTAGTACCATACATCATAAGAATATCTTCGACACTCTACGGTTTAGTTCTGTTATTACCAAGAAATACTACATATTCGATGGGTTGAGGAGATGCTCCTGAAAACGTACCAGATAAAGACTGATACCCAGGATGAACAGAAGGACCGCCATGTAAAAACGTTTCTGGCGTCTGAGAAAACAAGGATGACTGTCCCGACATATTCAAAGGAGGATAATAACCTCTGGGTGTTGGATGGAAAGGAAATCGAGGTGGTGAAGAGTCCTGGATTTTCTAAAAAATTGGTCAACTAAATATACAAAGCATCACCTCTAATGGGACTGTAGAAAATGGATTCACGCTCCCTAAGTTCGATAGCTGGTTGATTTTCAGGGATGCTTATACCTTCGTTTGGACTTACAATTTATTCTATGGAAATGAGTCCAGAAGGAAGATCCTGGGTAATGATATTTTCTACCCTGGGTGAACTAGGACCACTAGAAGCAAGAGAAGAAAATCCAAAAGATGGAGTAGCAGCAGGTTCAATTTCGGGTTCAGAGATTTCAGGTTCTTCGACTAATGAGCTAGTAAGAGTGATACTACCAGTCACCTCGGAAAATGAAATCGGTTCAGAAATATGTTTTGTTGCTTGAACTATATGATCACGATGTATGATTAACGAAGACTCTCCAGCCTCCGGTGACCCAACTCTACTTTCACTAGGTGTGACAAGAGCTCGCAACCCTTCAAGTTGACTTGGTGTAAATTCGGGAGGTTGCCCCCGAAGTTGACGGGATTGTCTCGGTAATTCAGCCACGATTAATTATTTAATTACTTCACACAAAAACAAAGAAAAGCTCAAGAAAAACACCTAAAGTCTCTAAAGAACCAAGCAATTTGAAGCACACGCCTAATAAATCTAGGAGATCAAACCACACACAAAAAATATCTTTCCAGATCGAAAACACTAGTTGGTGATGAAATCCAACGTCGCAGAATTCAATACAGAAATGGCAGTTGGAACAATTACCCCGACAACCTGCTTAATGAAACAGACTGGCACAAGTTTCTCCATTATAACCGTCTCGAGTGAAGATAACCCCCCAGAGAGTCCAAGTAAGTCTAGTCGATGTCTACTCCAGGTACAGTGGGATCTTCCCTCCACCATCACCTAGGAAAGAATCCTAAAGATTATGGCCACTAAGGTCACCAACAAAAACAAATATACCTAGGGGAATAGTCTACGATCCGATATGCACGCAAGGGCAGAGTAACAAGCGCAATCCCCTTGAAGGCTCCTTGACATAATCCAAGGTTTACCAACAAGTGACCCTAGGCTCCTCGAAAATGGTCAATCCGAGGTTTACCGTTTTTAATACGTGAATATCTTCTATCGTTCCCAATGAGGAAGGATTGATTCCCACACTGGTTCGGATATGATCTCGTGCTTCTCCTTTAGGAGGAGCTTTTCCAGAGCATAGATGTAACAATTGGAATTTCTCCCTACCGCAAGATCGACTACTTGTTTGTTTAAGCTATCTTGGAGAGTTAATTACTCCCTGCTCCAAGATACTAGCCTAAGCTATGTTGGTGAAAAGAGCCCTAGAAAATAAAAATATTGCTAGATGGATTTTAATTAAGCGTTAATTTTATTGTTTGTTTCTTAATTCAATGGGTGTGGAGATGAAACCTTATGGTGTGAAGACTCGACTCCAAAACACTAAAAAATTCACCTAAGATGATAACAATTCCTTTTCCTTTTCAATGAATCTCTAGCTAAGGAAGAGTTGAAAATGCAATGCTTTGAAAATAAAATCTTTCTCTTAACATACAACTGAAAGGAAAACTTTTTGTCTTTTTCAAATAAATTTAAAAAAAACCTAGACTACTAATTATGCTCACGGAAAATCCCTTTGCTTTTCAACAATCAAAACTACAAGAACAAACAATGCTTTTAAGAGAGCTTTTAAGATTTCTAGAAAAACAATTTTTTCAACAAGCTTCTATAATTTCTATGAAAAACTCAAAACTATAATCTAATCGTGAGAGCTAAACAAAAAATGGATTGAAAAGAAATTTGAAATGTTTTTGAGGATGCTTAACTTAGTTTTTCAGCTAACTAAGGATCAATTTGTTCAGCTTAACAAACTAATCACAAACACCCAATTATGTTTTAATAAAAAATGAAATTTGAAACTTTCAATCAAGTTTAATCAAAGTTTTGCAAAAGAGAAAAATGGGATCTAACTCTCTTCAAGGATAGATTTCATAGACTAGTCAAACTCAGCAAGAAGACCAGAGAGACCAGGGTGATCTAAGGCTCTAAGGCTTCTGATCTCTGAGCTACTACGAAGACCAAGAAAAAATCAATCCAACAGGCAAAACTTCTAGAAAATGACTTCAAACGAGAATGCCAATGAAAACTAACTCACGAGGAACTTTTGTCAAGACAAGTGCAGGTCTGGGCATAAACTAACAGCTATGGACAAAAACTAAACCTAACTGGGCGGATGGATCTTAGGTTTTACAAACTTTTGGTAGGGTCCGCAGGCCCCCAGTAGAACTAGTGCGGTGCTGCCCTGTGTTACACTGTAACAGTGCAGACAGGTCTGCACTGTACCTAACGCAGAAGGTGTGGTCCTCTTCCAAAATTTCAAAAAGTAAAAATCAAACCAGGATCTAACAAGTACCCAAACTCACACACATCAAGGCAAAATCAGAAACCAAAACTCAAGTTTCTCAAGTCAAAGCAAAGACAAATCAAAAACCAAACCAAACCAGTCCCCAGCAGAGTCGCCAATTTGTTGGCCGGATAAATCGTTCTTGCGGACAAGACCCATCTCCCTAGTATCGAATGATATCTAGCAACAAAGAGCACAAACAAATCTACTTTTCTCTAAACATGTTTCAATTCATAAATGAAACCTAAGAGGTGTAACAAACCCTACCTCGGTCCAACGCTTGTTTGTGGCAGCTTTATTCCAACAGCTTCAAGCAGTTCCTTTTCAATAACATGCGTACACAAACAAACACACATCAAAGAACACCTGCATAGATACTATAATAAAACATGTTCATTATGAAGATCAAAGAGCTCATAAAATAAACCATTAGAGATAGTTCATTTAGAAAAACAAACTTGATTGTATTAACTTTATGAATAAAAGAACCTTACAACCTTTGCGTTGATGTTGCACAAGTTCTTTCCAGGGTCCAACAGGAGTCTCCTCTACTTTTACAAGCCTCACTCACTTCCCAAATGAAATGAAAGGTATGTGATCTCTCCACTCACAAGATCAAAAAGGAAGTCTAATTTCCAGCAGCATTTACCCTCAAGAATCTTCAGCTTTCAACCTCCCCTACAACCAGCCCAATGCATGAATTTATAGTGCAAATGGAGGAAGTTGAAGGTCCACCATTGAAGGGATAAGTTCCTCCTTCAATGGGATAAGCACCTCATATCATGGAGTTAGTTCCCTTAGTTATGGAATGGATGAACCAAGGTGGAGCGGACTTGCCAATGCAATATTCCTTCTAGAAGTGTCCAGAATTGACCCAAGAATAGTTTTTAAGAATGAACTCACGCCTTTTTAACTTTTACAGGGGTTCGCACCCATTACTCAACAGACAGAGCGGTCAGGTTCGCAGGAAACATGACCATTGGGTGTGGCACCGCAGGCAATGCTAGGAGAAAGTGCGAAACCAATATTTGAGATATTTTTAAGGTATTTCTCCCATTTTCAAGGCTTGACATGAAGAGTTGAGGCTTAAGACTTGCGAAGGAGGTATGTATGAGTGTTGATGGACTCACACAAATTGAAGAAAGTCATGGTGACAATCTTTTGTGTAACAAGATGACCTAATAAGGGAGTAAAAGACCAGCCTTGACAAAACCCACAAATTTTTATTCAAGATACCACAAAAATGTAGATAAACCAACTTCAAAATATGCAAGCTAATGTTGTCAAGATGAAATTGGCCTGTTGTGGCCACTATCAGTGTGTATCATCTCATAAGCATGTAAGATCAGCTACTACAGGAGCAATAACAAAGCCAAAATCATAACCAATACAAATATGTTATTTCTCAGGACAAAAATGAAGAAAAATCATCTCCAAGGATGCTTCAAACCTCAAAGGTACCACTATCATCCAGAGATCAGTTACCAAAGAGGAAAGAAAGAAAATATAAGATACTTGTTATGATCCCTGTGATTACTATGTGACAATTTGTAGTGCTTAGGATATATAATGAAATACTTTAGACCATATCATTTTAACAGTCAAATTTAGATAATTATGCAAATGAAATCCCAAACTAGGAAGAGATCAAGTTAGTATCAAATCCTACCAAGAACACAAGAAATCAACCACTAGAAGTCTTCCTTTGAAAAAAATATGTATCAATGTGATGCAAAATAAGACAAACCCTTACCACAAATCAATAATAAATTCCATCTAAAAGACGAGAAAGACACTGCTCAAAATGATTTGAAAATTTAGATTTAAATTTTATTAAGCATATGATGGTAATTCAATTAAGATTCCAAGGGTTCCTAAATCTTCCAAAAATGGTTAACAAAATTTCTATGAATAACCTTCCTTAACAACAAATTTACACCATATTTGGAAGCTTTTCAAATTTTCTCTCGACCAAAGGAAAGGGAGTTTGAAAGGATTGATTTCGTGTCCAACAGTTTTCTCAAAGAAAAATCTTTCAAAGCCAAAAGGCTTTGGCTATAGTGATAGAACATAATACACATCCACATTAAGATATGTTATCAACCTTGGTTTCAATCCCATGTGTTGGTCAAGAAAGAAGCATACAACTATTGCTCTTTCATTAGAAGAGGAAGACTATAGGGGTGTAATGAACATTTTTATTCAAGTGATTGCTTCTAAGACATTTTGGTAGATATTAGTGTACAATTTCAACTTCCTATAGTGATATTATGCGTTAACCAAAATACGCTCAATTTTTATAGAGACCGAGTTTAGAGATAACGGACCAAGCACATTAAGGTTCACATGCACTACATCAGAGAGAAGATGAATAAATGATTAATTGATATGAAGTATTTCCGTTCTTTTGAGTATTATATAAACATCTTCACCAATATTTTAATGCGACAAAGATTCACATCTTTGTGGGAGCTCTTAGGAGTGAAGGACACAGGTTCTTAGTAGTTGAAATTTTTGATAGAAGCACTCTTATTTTGGGTGGGGTGGTTACTCCCACTCGGTTTTTCCTCCTTACCTAACAATATATTTTATTTATGTTCTATATCAGTACATAATATGGTTGAAAATTTCCAAGACTCATTAACTAGGATACTCCTCAATTGTGCTTAAGGGGGTGGGGGGAGGGGGGGGAGGGTGTTGTTGACATCATTTCAACTACCATCAAGCTCATCAAATTTGGTCTACAATTGCAAATATTTCGGTCTTCTATTACAAGGTATATCTACAAGTGAGAAGAAGCTTAAGAAGGTTATATTAGTTACAATTTGGTTCTCCTCAAGGGTTAGTTGATACAATGACTTGGATTGCTTATATATATGTTTGTGTTGATAATCTGGCTGAGAATTGTAGAGAGCTTCACTCTCCCTTTTGTGATCACTTCTAAGGTTGACCAAGTACATTTTTTGGCCAGTTAGTTGGTTATTATAGCAGACACTTCAACCCTCCTTGGAAGTGACTTCATGAACTCAATTTGGCACTCTTATTCATACTTTTCTTAGTGGAAAAAAGGGACATCTCAACCACCAAATATGAAGTTGGCCTGGAGAGGCCTATTCAAGCCCTTGGAAGACTATATAAAGAGGAATTCTTCGACCTCCTAGAAGATCATGCCACAAAGAATGCAATATCATGGAATATATATACTGCAAAATCATTATGAGATGGTCTCAAACCTTAGAGAGTGAACCTTATAAATAGAGCTATAGAGTTAGAGCCTCAAATCATAAGTGTGAAACATACTATTCATTAGCTATATGGCATAAGAGAAAGAGCCAAAAATAAGTGTGAAACATACTGTAAATGCGAACTATGAATAATAATAAATAAACACTACGCCAATAATGGAAATTAGAGAATAAACACTTCAATAAAACTCTGAGTTTATCAAGAGGTCCTTAGGATCTTGTATTTTATGATTGAGCTAACAGGGATCAAATAGAGCTAGAAATGACTTCACATAGATAAGTTTATTCATGCAAGTTAAATGGATACAAGTATTGGAAATTGAATGATCATAAATGTTTGAATACCATGTGAAATGAAAGATATAAAGGTATGAAGAATGCAACACATAGACTAACCTTATATTTAATTATTAGGGTTTTTTACCATTAGCATGGGAATCTTTGGCTAACTGGTGGGCTTATATGATTTTCCTATCTCTTTCCTATCATAATCAATGGACTAACTAATTGCATGTCTTCTTGTAAACTCTAATAGGCTCTATGTCTATAACTATCCATTGCCTTTCCCTTGCATCGCCCCTAGGAGCATGTGCTTATTCCAGATACCTATTTTGAGATTGTCGCTTCACATTTCGTTCATGGTACCTCATGGGTGGTTCTAGTCAATCCAATAAGAATTCATTCATGTAAAGGAATTCCGCATAATAACATTCTAAGACATATGTAGTCATCATCTAAATTTATATATTGTTTTCCAACTTTCCAAGATTTTGTTTCATATTTAAGTTCATTATGAATTTTTTATATAGCATTAATTACAAGCTTAAAAAAGAAATTTTTTGGAACCTCTCCATAAGTAAGCAATGTGATCAAATTTCTTGAAAGGGATGTTGTGCTCGACTTATAGCTCGTTCCATATATTTCCAAGGAGTTGATACTTGGGTAAAGAACATAATTTTCATCTCCTTCAACTTTAATCATCGACTCTCGAAAATGGATCGTTTTACATGGAAATATTTTGTTAACAAGAAATATTCCTTTGACTGCATAGCCATTATAGAAAATAAAACAATGAATGAGTAAGGGGCAGCCCTTTGAAATATAATTGCTTAAATGTTTGCCTTCAAATGCATTTTTTGGGCATTGTGAAGCCAATTTTTTGTTGAGTCAAAGTCAAAGTCATTTTTGTAAGAGACCCTTCTTGTGATCCTTAAGGTCATGAAAGGAAAAAAAATTGTTTCTAAATATATCCTCTACCAAATCAGTTCACACATATGGTAAGAAAGCCATCTCTGTTCAAATTTCAAGCTACAGACGAGCAATAGACCGAGTTATAGAGCATTGTTGTTTGGGTGGTTGGCCTAGCACTTGGTGAGTTGTCTTGATCAAATGTATTGTAAGCCTTCCTTGAATTTCTATAAGAAGAGAAGTTTTTGGGGTTTTCCCTTGTGGAGGGAATTTTCCCTTGCCTAGAACCTATTTCTGGTGTTCTTGTTCGCATTATGATCTTATTTATTGGCATTGTCTTGATGATGAACATAAAACAATAATGATGATGAAGAATTAACATTATATCAAAAGAATTGTCAATATAACAAGAGAAAACATTATAAAAGAATCCCTAATTCTGTTTTCCCTAGTTTTTTTCAACGTCTACAATATTTGTAATGTAGAAATAAAAAATTGCTTGAAATCGGATGCAACGCAAAACTAAATCACACACCTAGTAGCCAAGTGCTTGGTGGGCTAAAATTGAGCAGTACTTCGATGAGTTTTTTTAGCATATATGACTCCAACCGCAGTTAATCTTTCAAATCCAAATATGTGAATGAAAGTACCTTCAAAACAAAGGAAGGAGGATAAGTTAGTTGCAATAAATAAATAATAAAATAGAAGAAAAATCATACCAGTGCCTTATGACCAATTAATAGAGTAAGAATTTCTCCTACTACCCTGCATGAAAAATGATAGTTTATGGTCTTTCACTAAAATACAAACACAATTGTCAAAGAAAGACAAATACTACATGAATTTTTTTCATGAAAAATATTGTTATTTCTTATAAAACTTTATGTAACTCCCACTCGGCCAAGACATACAACACAAATATCAAACAGATTTTGTTGTCTCACCTAAACCCTTACCATTTTGAGTTATTTGCTTCATATAGTTTTTCCACTTCAAGATATGAATTGAAACTAGTTGTCCTACACATATTCATGAGACCAATGAGGCAAACTTAGATTAAATTTGACCAAATATTAAATTTAATTGCATGAATAAATAATAATTAAAAGGACTTGTGTTCATGAATACCTTAATGAACTCCTTTTGGTTTCGAGAATAAATTGTTGGAATAGTTTAATCTTGGAGAAAACCTCCCTCCACTCGATGAAGCAGCAACAAAGTCAACATTGACTTTGTTGTTTCTTTGTTGTATTTAGGGTGTTTTGCTCCAAGATTATCCAAATCCTAATTTATTCTCTACTTAACAGGGCCACCACATGAAGGTGGAAGCTCTCATGGCCCCTCCTCCCCCTCACATCACTCTCAAATACCCACTATCGAACCCAATCTCTCTACTATATAGGAAATAGTTGAAAGCAAGACATTAAGATACATAAAAAACAAATAGTAAACATTCATTAATTCATTCGTAAATCCACAAAATATTTCATCTCAATAAATTTTATAATAAAAAATATGTTTACATAATATGAAGCAAGATCATGTACAAAAAGAGACATATAGAAATTATTCGTTAACATATAACATTCATTCATTCATTCATTAATCATAGACAAAAAATACTTCATCTCAAAAAACAAATATCATAAAAAAAATTGTTTTCATAATATGGTATGTGATGATTCTAATGATATAACTATTACAATCATTTATTTTTATTTTTATTTATTATTTGTGGCTTGTTCGTGTACTCATGACATTTTCCAGGGTACCGCAAGAGGGGTGGACCATATCCTATAATAAAAAAGAAATGCTAAATTGATATTTTTGTTTTTATTCATTAATAAATATAGCATTAGAGTTTTCTTTACCTCGTGCATTAGTCACCACTGTAAGTTTAAAAAGGAAACAATTACCACAATATCAAAACATAAAAGTGTAATTTTGTAGATACTTCTCAATCAAAGTGTTGATATCTGTCAAGAAAACCAATATAGCATCCCATTTTCACCAGTAGCATGTATGGCATCTATGCATGAGTATGTTTGGAATTCATAAATGCCCCAAACACTATTGGTGAAGACAGGAAGAAATATTGGCTACCTTGATCAATACTAATGCTTGTTTGAGAAGTATATGCATAATTGTACTTTTCCATTTTGATATTGTGGTCATTGTTTCCTTTATTAAAGTTTTGAAGATCAGTTCTAGGTTTTCTTAACATCTATCATTTTGTTTTTTAACATGAATCACTAATGGATTAGGGAGATGCTACAAAGGTTGAATGTTGTATTTGCTAAGAAGGTGAAAATAAAGGAAATATGGAGATTATTTGTGCTTGTTCTACCATTTTTAAGGTACATGGTTTAGGGGAATAAATAAGAGGGGTTTGTATAAAATATTTAGGGAAGAGTGTAGTCGATGATGTTTTTAGATGCTTAAAATGATAAATTTAATATCATTGGAAAATTAATAATTGCACATTTATCCTTCAATAGATTAGGTCTCATCCAAATGACATGCATGAGAATTATTTTTTAAACTAGGCACCTGAATTGTTGCACCATTTTAAAAATCCATAAACAAATCTTGATCACGATTAAAGACTAAAATTCACTTTTTGAATAGGGTATTTGAATTAAGTTTGAAAATGAATTGTTAAGAGACCAGACCTAGTTCAAAAACTTTAGTCACTGTACTTGAATAGGACAAAGCAATCTTGCACATACATATATAATATATGAATTCTGAATAGGAGTATAGAAATCAAGAGCTATGTTCGATGAATAAATCTTAATGATTAATATTGGATAAATATTGGCATATGTGTATGTGTGTGTTATGAACATGAGACTTATAATATTGATCAAAGTAAGAAACTAGAGAATATGAATAACCTACAAGAGCCCATACATATGACAAAATGTTTGCAAGATCTTCTGAATATGGATTGAGGATAATAAACTACCTTCATTAAACCTATACTAATTAACCTAGACTTAGTGTACCACTTGAAGTTAGAGAGCCATGAAAATAGTGGAAGGCTACAAATCTTATAAATTTCCATAATTTGAATAGAACCTCAGAGAAATATTATGACATTCAATGATTATTGGGATAAATCATGAGACAAGTTTATACACCATCCCATGAAGCATCAATATTAGTCGCAATATAGACTAGTCTACACTATTGGAATGGATGTTATATTTTATACTATATTTATTGTAACTAATCTATATATTGGTTGCATTTTCTAATCTATATTAGTCTAACAAAATTATAACATATATTAATTTTCATTTCACAACAATTTGTGATTATGATGACGACTTAAGTACACATGAGTGTAATTTCCATGATAGGATGTATGAATTGTCCTTCACACATTGCCCATCAATGATTATAACCTTGAATGGACTAGCACTAGTCTATCATCACCATCTCAAAATGACTTGGCAGATGAAAATTTACCATATATGTCATCATCACTTCACATTGTCTCATAAATAACCCCTTTTATAGATTATATGCATGAATTTCTGGCAGACCATCCCCTCTAGCTACCCTATGATTGATTGTGAGAACAGTTGAACAAAGTGAAATTTATAAGTAGGGAATCTTATCAACAAAGACTCATCAATTGTCCTTTATTCAATTGTCGTCACAATCAATAATAGGATAGGTAGAGGGGATGACCTTCCATAAATGCATGCATATAACTTGTAAAAAGGGTCATTCATGAGATAGTGTGAATTGATGATGACAGAAATTGTAATTTTTCATTTGCCTGGTCATTTTGAGATGGTGAGGTAGACCAGTGCTAGCCCATTTAAGGGTATAATCATTGATGAGAAATTTGGGGATGACAATTCATACGTACCATCATGCACATTACACACATATGTACTTAAATTGTCATCATAATCACAAATGGTTGTGATTAGGCATTGAAGCAAGAGTAGCTAGCACCTAAAATAGGAGTGTGGTAGTGTATGGTGGAGTGGGATAGGTATACAAATTAGTAGATGGTTGACTTATCACAGGAATGGATTGTATAAAGTCTTAGTTTAACACAGGAATCTGATTATAGTCTCTTGGTGTTCGTAACGGAGTTAATGTAAATATACCAAATTTATAAAATATATGGTATTCTACACCCTCGTATCACAAAAAATATATTTACAAAATATGAAACAAAATCATTCTAATTTTTTGCAACGGAAAAATCACAACTTTTTTTTAAGATAGTCTAAATTTACATGTGCACATGCCATGAGGCATTCAACCTCTTAGTAAAAAATGTGGTACTAAAAAAAAGGGGCTCTAAATAAACAAGCTTAGTCATTTTTTATTAGTCTTCTTTCTCTTTTTATGTAATTAGCCAAGATGTCTTGATCTTGACCCCCTTCAGTTGTTGTGGTCTCTAGTGTAATATGCTTGTTGTTGACCTAGTTCTACAACTATGCTACTGCAAGTGGGGTCGAGCAGAAACTGCAATAAGAAAGAAATGTTAAACTCATATTTATAATTATTATTATTACAAATTTTTTATTAATAAAAATAATGGTATAGTTTTCTTTACCTGCTTCAGTAGTGGAGGGAAGCGTAATACTTTCGAATGTGTCCATATGTTCCTCCTCTTCTTTGGACACATCTTGTACATGCTTTGGTGTAGAAACAAGAAAAGTTATAATTAATACACCATTTGCATTTAAATATTTTTAATTGTATTCCATACTACAATTTTTTATAACACATGAAATACCTCTGGTACTGGGTTGAACATCAGCCTCAAGATCAGGCACTCCACTGTCAGTAGGCTCATGTGTTGTATCTACATTGCTTGCCTGCTTTTTACAATCAAGCACATTACTTTATGGCCAAAAATAATAACCAATAGATTGTACAAGTAATGATTTGTAAATGTTATTTGTTTCTTTTATTTGCCTGAGTGTTAGGTTGGGTGGTGGAAGGCATTGAAGATGCCAAGCATGTCCTTTGTTCAACCATGGCTTGATAGTCGTACTTGAAAACAAGCTTTAGGTCTTCTTCAGTGGGAGCCTCTTTGAATTGTGACCCCTACAATTTTGCATTAGAACATTAATTTTTCTTCTTCTGTGATATTTAATAGATTAAAATTGTTAATTTATAATTTGGTTGCAAATTATTTTTTTATATACTTACAGTTTTTGTAGCCAGTTTTGAGTAACCACCTGGGCCAAGATGATGTTGCACACGTTTGGCTATTCTAGCCATCATGGCTTTGGAAGTATTTGGGAGCCTATATTTAAAACATTGAAAAAACTAATTAGATGTCACAATGATGATAAAGCATCATAATTACATTATTAAAGGTTCCTCATACCTTCTTGGTCTAGGTGGTGTCTTCCCTGCTTTTCGAAGTGCCTTCTTGTTTTCATCTTCCACGAGCACTCTCCCCTCCATCTCTAGAATCAATGGAGGGAAATCATGCAACCTATCCCTTTCCAATTGATACCTATACTAGTCTTGAATATATTTTAAATGTAGGTATGCCTTTGAGGTAACTACAATTTTGTTGAAGGTACTGTCACTGAACAAGTGAACCATCCTCATAATAAGTTCATATTTTAACTTAGAAATTTGGGATTTCTAGTTTGTGCGAATGGAAGGCCCAAAAATTTCTAAGGTTATTTCATACAAACACCTATAAATACATTAGTTCCTGCAAAATGATATACGCGGTTTGAAATAATGACAAACTATATGTTAATTTCATTTAGGTTGTACTTAATATTTAAAACACTTCTTAAATACCTGGAAGTTTCTCTATTTTCATGGGGACATTGTCATCATCTACCAAAAACATGATTGATAGTGATCCCATGCTAGTAACATGGGAAGATCTAGGAAATATCACTTAAAATTGTGCAATTGGATCATGCTCTACATCCACAACATCATGTGTAGATCCCAACGTATATTTTCAGGGGCGCAAATCCTACTGTGGGTGGTTGAGCAGGTCTACCAGTATCAATAATTGGTGACTCACTCACAGGTGGAGCATCGACACTGCTACCAACGCCAACCCCCATAGTCGTAGCATGAGGAACGTGCTTCTCCAAAAATGTCTATAAAATAAAGAGTTTTTTTTTTTTTTTTGATGAAGGATGAGATAACTAAATCATAAACAAATAAATGGGATAATTAAATGATTTTCTCATTGCATACTGACGAAGTTGTTGCATCAAGGTTCTGATTTCACCTTTTATCTCATCAGTCTAAGGCTCAATCAAAACTAAAGAATTTATTTTCTTGTTTTCTTTCATTCAAAGCTTCAATATTGCTTGGATTGGATTAGTGGACATAAAAATTGCTTCTTTAGTAACCTCTTCCTCATGAGCATCTGTGGAATTCTCTAAGGTTGGTGCCTTCCCCTTATCACCATGCTTATCAAATAAGTGTAATTGCAATTCATACACATTTAATCATCATTATATTAATAAGAAAACCACCACTGACATATGTTTAAATTTATATATAAACTTTGCGACATATCATGGCTAATATAAAAGGTTCTAAATTTATAAAAACTTCATCATCTTGGAAGGTTCTTTCAAGAGGCATTATGACATTATCAATATATATTCCATATTGTATATAAACAATACTTTGAAAAGGATGGAGTCGTGCTTTGTACCTCTTCGGTTACTGCCTACCATTTTTTTGCTAGCGACCTGTCGGGGTATTAGGGTATTTTTTTTATCTGTTGTTTTCGTTTTCACCTGGCTGTTATCCATCGCCCGACTGTTATCCCTGTCTTTATCCCTGGAAGTTCGTTACCGTAATTGTTTATTCTCTGTTTACTAGCATTCTCGAGGTTTCCTCCGTTTTTAGGTGCAGATGTCAACATGGATGACCTCGATGTCGTTGATTATTCTAAAGATCTGTTGGAAGGGGTTTCCACCTGGCGATCAATGTATTCCGCATCTATAGGTATGTATAGCTCTGGCTTCTCTAGAAATTTTCCTACATTCTCTTATGCAGAACCGTCACAGTCGTAGCCTATAGTTCTCCCGGATGAATCATCCACATGACCGTTACTCTCAATTCCTCCACATTCCCTAGCTATCCTCGGTTTCGTTACTGGCCGTTTAAACCCTAACCTGGTTTGAACCTCCCTACTTTTGAGGTGTCGCCTTGACAGGTTGACCCTCAGACTATGTCCGCCAGATGTGCGACATACCTCACCTGGCTTATTTTGCTCCACCTTCTAGCAGTTTTACCACCGCTCGTCGGTTCCTTACCTTCTGCCGCCAGAAACCCTAACTCCGCCTCATTAAATCCTAACCCAACCCCTGTATATACAGGCCCATTTTTGGGTAGGGTACTGCATCAGACTCACTATTAGGGGTCTAAGAAAAAGTACAGGTGCTATAAGTCCAAGGCAGACAACATTTTTCTCAGGTTGGAAGAGGACATACAGTGGGGAGAAACTGTGGACTTTGCTGACAGAGTCTTGGTAGGGCGCATCAGAGGACGGAACTACACGGTTGCTCGTCTGAAGACCTGGGCATCAGAGGTTTGGGGCCACCATCTGGTGGACATCCCATTTGTGCAGACTTTTGTGAGGGGATGGTTTGTACTAAGATTTGCTCGATCCAACCATACCAATTGGGTTTTGTCCTCCTATTGGCATTTTGAACATGCCCTGGTTCTATTGAAATGTTGGATGCTTCTTTTTGATCCAGAGATTGAGAAAATTGGTATTGGACCAGTATGAATTCGGCTCCCGAGTCTTCCTCTGCAATATTGGTCTGAGGATATCTTCAGGTGGATTGGAAACGCTATCAGCTCCTACATGGAATATGACAAATCATACCAATACACGGGTATGATTGCATATGCTAGGATCCTTATCAATCTGGATACTCGGGGTGCCCTGCAGGAGCATATTACCATACAGTGGAGGGATACCTCCTGCAAGCAGATGATTAACTATAAAGGGATACCATACTGATGCCGGAGATGCCACAAGGTGGGGCACTTATTTAAGGATTGTCCTCTCAATCACAAGAACAAGGGTAATGCTCAGAACATGGAGACAGAGCAGCCCAGATAAAACCCTACTCTACCCGACAAGGATATTGAATTGGTGAAGAATGACAAGGAGGCAAAAGACACCCGAGGAGCACCTGACGAAGCGAGCACTGATAAGAGTATCAAAGACTCAAACCCTCCATCGTCTCCTCCACCTGCAAGCTCCAGTCAAGCCAAGGAGGACATCTCTCCACCGGGTATGTCATCTACATCCTCCTCACTCTATTCTCCTGTATCTGGTATTTTTGTTGCTATTGCATGCCATTTAAACAATATTGCATCCCCTCTTCCTTCATCATCTCCGGCCTCCACAGATTTTTTAGGAACTCGGAGTCAATCTCCTCCCTCCTCCCTTCGTTGCTCTCTTCCCCTTCCACCACTTATCATTACCCCCTGTTTCCCATCACTTACTTCATCCTCCCTCCCCTCGATACCCATCTCCTCTCCCTCTGTACCCCCTTGATACTCTCTTCATTCCAGATCGAGGGATAGAGGATGTGATGTGATTGGTTTAGATCTAGAGGCTACCCCAACCTCTCATAAGCCCACCAGGGGTCACCCATCTCATCTCACTAGAGCCAGACACACTGCGTGTGAAGAGGTTGCCCTAGGGCGACAACAAACCATAGATAGGTCCCTTAGAGCAAGGTATGGCCCTCTACCTCACCCTCCATGAAGTTTCTCTCCTTTAATTGTAGAGGGATTTCTAGCCCTCCTAAAAAACTAGTGCTCAAAAGACTGCTTACCTTGAATCTGGTGGATATTATTTTCTTACAAGAAACCCTATGTTCGGCTGAAGCCCTTATTTCCACCCTCAATTCATGGATGCCAAATTGGAAATTCCATTCCCTAGATGCAACTGGGAGATCTGGGGGTATTGCTATTGGTTTATGTAACAAATCTGTAGATCTCAAGAATATCTGGGGAGGAAGGGGATATATTGGTGCGGATATATATGCCCCTTCATTAGATTCAGAAGTTCGTATTTTGAATGTATATGGACCTTGTATGGATAGGGAAACTTTTTGGAGAAGTCTATTAGACTCAGAGTTTCTGTAGGCTGACAATATCATACTTGGAGGGGATTTAAATTTCTCTTTGGGTTTCAGTGAATCTTGGGGCCACTTGGCCCAAGTAGATGGACTAACTGACACAATATCAACCTTACTAGAGGAGCATCAGTGGGTGGACATCCCATCTACCAGGATACAGCATACTTGGACAAATAATCGTAGTGGAGATCATAGTCTGGGAAGGAGGCTAGACAGATATCTCATCAAAGAAGCATTCTTAAACACACATCCTCGTATCAGACAATGGGTTGGTACAAGAAGTATTTCTGATCATCAGCCAATTTTCATGGAGCTGGAAGACATAAATCAAAGAATAAAAGGCCCCTTCAAATTCAATGCCTCTTGGCTCAAGGACCCTTCTTACATCTAATTGGTCACTGAATTCTGGCAGTCCAACCCTATACTGGAACATGAAGACCATACTGAGGGATTTATCCGAAAACTAAAAGAACTGAAAGGGATCTCCAAAAACTGGGCACATCAGAAATGAAAGAATGATGTCAACACATGACAGGAACCAGAGTTGGCCATCGCCACACACGAGGACTCCTCGGATGGCACTTTCATATCACAAGAATGTAAAGAACACTATACCTCCCTCATCACGAAGCAATCTTAAATTCTAAAGGAAAGGGAGGAGAGCAGGAAACTCAGGAGCAGGGCTATCTGGCTCACTGAACGTGATGATAATACCAAATTCTACCATAAATTTTCCAATGGTAGGAAAGCCATTAATACTATTTGGGAACTTTGAAATGATCAGGGACAATTTGTAACATCACAGTGGGACATGGCTAGCTTAGCCACTGAGCATTTCAAAAGCATATACAAGGCGCCTAGGGCTGCAAATATTATGGAAATCATGCGGGTTGCTAAACACTTTCCTAGATTTATGGAATATGAGGATACAAAAGACCTGATGAAGGAAGTGACGAAGGAAGAGCTTGAGGCAACCATAAAATGGTTTAAGAAAGATAAGAGTCCCGGCCCGGATGGGTGGACTATCGAGTTCTATATAGCTTTCTTTGAAATCCTGGGGGATGACTTGCTCAAAATCGTGGAGGACTGCAGAAGGAGGGGAAGATATCATATGCCATCAAATCCACCTTCATAACCCTTATTCTGAAATCCGACAATACTTCCTCCTTAAAGATTTTAGACCCATATCCCTTTGCAATTGTTTGTACAAGATCATCGCCAACCGTCTAAAGCCTATTCTATCCAGCCACATATCCTCTGAATAGTTCGCTTTCCTTCAGCACAGACAGGTACATGAGGCCATTGCCATGGCCCAGGAACTCCTCCATTCAGTGCAGATGAGGAAGCTAAAGGGCATGATTTTGAAAGTGGACCTTTCTAAGGCTTTTAACAAACCAAATTGGCTCTATATTAGACTGTTGCTGACTCATCTTGGCTTTCCTTATGCATATATTAAATGGATTATGTGTTGTATTAAGGATGTATCTTATAGTGTATTATTAAATGGGGAGCCCACACCCTTTTTCGTTTCAGAGAGGGGCCTCAGGAAGGGATGCCCACTCTCTCCTTTACTTTTCTTACTTATCATGGAAGGATTAAGTAGAGCTATCATATCAGCTCGTAACAGGAATCAATTGGCTGGAATCAAGATCACTGAGAACTGTATACTTACCCACCTTTTATTTTTCGATGACGTTCTCGTACTTTTAAATGGTAGTATTGGTGATTCCACGGTCCTTCAGAATATTTTCAATCTCTTTCAGGAGGCAACATGGATGATTATAAATGATGGTAAGTCTATGATTACTGCTTTTAGTTTCACACAACATGAGATAGTGTTTACCACTCAGCACTTCCCCTTCACATTACAGAATCTGGAAGATGGTTTAAAATATCTGGGCTTCAGGCTTAAGCCTCATGGATACAAGATCGCGGACTAGACTTGGCTCATTGCAAAGGTGGAAAAGTGCATACATGTTTGGTACCATAAATATCTCTACCGTGTAGGAAGATTAGTCCTTATAAAAGTTGTGATTGAAGCTACTCTTGTTTTTTGGATGACCCTTGCCTGGATACCGAGGGGTATACTGAACAAACTTCAAAACTTATGCTGCAGATTTCTCTGGAAAGGCAATCAACGGGTAGGTTATTTTCTTGGGTCAAATGGGAGAAGATAGCAAAGCCCAAGAGATGGGGAGGATGGGGAATTAAAAGGCTAGATTTATTCTTCAAAGCTCTGGAAACAAAGCTCGGCTGACAACTTATCACTATAAACAGCCTCTGGACCTGGGTTGCACATGCAAAATATATCTAGCCTATGAACCTAATGGACTGGTTCAGACATCATCACAGAATAAACAACAATGTATCCAATATATGGAAGGAATTTATCAATGCTCTTCCACTCATCCGAGAGGGTATTACGTGGAGAATCAAGGAGGGAAATGTTGTCCGTATAGGCACGGACCCATGGATTGGTTGTGGCAATGCACACAGGTTGCTTGCAGATTTGTTACGGTACTTACACAGTAGGGATATCACTCACATCAGGCACATTGGAGATAGCAACAACTATACCCTTCTAAAGTGGGCCTAGAAAACAGCTCTTGATCTGGACATACCTATGTAATGGCAACAATATTGGCATGACTACACGGAATCTCTTACCTATGCTCACATTTGGCTAACTGAAGGTCCGGATGAGATTATAGGGGCTTTTGCCAAACACAAATCATACTCTCCTAAGGAGGGTTATATTATATTGATGGATCCGTTCAAACCCCAGGACATCAACCCGACTTGGAAATTACTTTGAAATCTCAAAGCTGCCCCTCGAACCCGCTTAATTTTGTGGAACATTTTGTTTGACAAGATACCAATGGGTCTTAATTTGATGAAAAGATCTTTCCATTGCCCTTTTTGGTGTCAATTGTGTCGTAATGATGAAGAGAGTACTGAACATCTCTTCCTTAACTACCCCATCACCAAGGAGCATTGGAACAACATTATAGCTCACTATCCAAGCTTAAAGAACTGGCATGGCCGTAACATTAAGGACGCCTGGAGCACATGGTGTGAAAATCAAAATGGAAAATCCAGGAACATGCCTCTCCTTATTTGCTGGTCACTATGGATTGCATGAAATCAATCTATATTTAGCCACAAGATACCCCATTGGCCCGCTATCATGATCAAAACTATTGCATATTTCGATCTTCTACCTGAGGAGGACTCCAATACCCCTCCCCGTATTATTAAGCTAGAAATCATAGACAAAACAATACTGTGGGCATACTTTGATGGATCTGCACAGGAGGCGGGATGTGGTCGTGGTGCCATACTTTATCTAAATGAAACTCATTGTTTCAAGATTCAAATGATATTAGGCACGAGAACAAACAATTATGCTGAACTTTTCACTGCTAAACATCTCATACATTTTTCATTAGAAAATCATTGCAGACATCTTCAACTATTTGGTGATTCCAAAATCATTTGCAACTGGTTAAATAGAGCATCTCACTGCAATGCATTTTCATTGAGGCATATATTAGAAGAGGCTCAAAAACTGATATCTACTTTTGACTCATTTGCATGTCGCCACATTTACAGGGAGTGAAATTCAGGGGCAGACTACCTTTCCAAAGAGGCAACGCTTAGATAGAGCAATGACTAGCTGATACAGGAAGAGATTGACGGGACTTTTCACCAGCACTATCACAGACCATTTGTGGAACTCAGAGAAAATGGGCTATAAGCCCTATAATTTTGTTTAACTTGTATATATTATATTATTTATATCTTTTGTACTTCATGATCTACTCTGGACATATGGTACCGATTTTGATACTTAGATTCTCTCTCTGAGAAGAGACATAATTCAAATTTTGATTAAATTTTCTCTCTATAAGAGAGCAGGCACAGAGAACAGTGTAAACTATCATCAAGACTCCATGCGTGGAGATACAAATTGAACTTTTTTGTCTATTTTTGAACTTGATAGGATACTCTACCTCCATCTGCATATACACTTGCATCTACAAAATGTAATTTCTTATATATTAATAGAAAATACGACTTTTTTCCAAGGGGAAAAAAACTACTTTGAAAAGGATGAAGGAATTCATTTGCTTAAGTTGGTCATATGCATTGTGAATCTTTCATTTAGTTATATATGCCTTAAAAATATGAATTTCACTTACTATATATGGATAAATTCTACTTGTATATATATATATATATATATATATCTTATGGTTATATTATTTTATGTACAACTACATTGATGTTTACATGTTGTGAGGTTGATGACTTTTTACCTTGGTCAACTTAACATAATATTTTAACCATGACCCCCGGATGCGGGTGACACAAACATCTTAAATGTTCATAATGACATATTGCAAGACCAGGTACTGCCAGCTGCAGGGCAGCGTGGCTTCCCAGGTTCTCACCTCATGCAAGAGGGATGGCATTATTAAGGATGGATATTGTAGGATTTTTGCATTAATGGAGTACGTTGTTCAAAGCAAAAATGTGGAGGATATAACCATGACGATCCTACATGTTCTCTTCACACCTCGCGCTCAGTCTTATTGCTCCGGGCCCTGGTTTGATGTGGTTTTTAGTAACAAGCAGAACCTTGCAAACAGAGGCAAGCTCCAGGCCAGCTCTCTGTGCTCCTGCAAGAGGTATTGTTATGCAAAGGTCCCCCACGGTAGGATTAGCACGGCTTTAAGGGGTAAGCTTTCTAAAGCTCTTGAATTTAGAACTGGACGTGTTGCATCTCCGTCTCAAGCATTCTCTGTGCATTTGATTCGGTCTCTGTGTCAATCTTTTTCTCCCCCTGGTGTTGTCTTTGGCTTCTCTGTGCCTTCCCCTTCGTTCTCCATAATGGTTCACCATAGTGGGAGGAACCGTTCCGGGGGGCGACGTGGAAGCGGCAAGCGCCCAACCGCTAGTCACTCTGTTAACCCTGAACATTCGCCGATCAATCTTCCCTCCTCTCATGAGGATCCGCCTCTTCTGAGCCCTATGCGCAAGCCAATTCTAAATAGTGCTTTCCAAACCACGCATTTCAAATTCCAAAGTAATCTAAATAGGCCTCTGATTACTGCTCACATCACCATAATCCTTTCGAAAGAAGAAAATCAAATCTTTCCTCTGTCATGCTTGGCTCCTGATCCTTCTCAGAGTAGTGAGCATTCAATGGATGAGGGAAGGCAAGAGAAACGGACGAATGATAAGTTTGATCAGGATGAAATTCCCAAAAGCATTCCGCCTCTTGAAGACATAAATCCACTAGCTGGGGAAGGGACTTTTGGAACTACAAGTCATTCCATGGCGAACCCAGCAAGTTAGACGAGTGGCAACAAAAAATTGAGGATTGGCAGCGCGTGTCTGGTAGCGGAGAAGACTCCTGGTGAGGATGTGGAAGTTTAATGCCACCTGGGTCTATTTTTTCTTCCTTTTTGGATTTTGATATCGCTCAGATGACTACCTCCAGGCAACTCAACTCTCAATCAAGGTTCAGCATCTACAACCTGTTGTTTTTGCTTCCCTTCAGGGAAGTGGTTTTTTATCTACCGGCTAGCTTGCCAAGTACTTAGGCCTTTTTTTGTTGTCAATGTCTCTATATATGTTCTACGAGTCTATCTCTGGGTTCTATATATGTCTTCTAGCTCTTTGTAACTGGTCTCCCCAGGTTCTTTTTGTATGGGGGCAGTTCTGCTGTGTTGAGTGCACTCGGGTTCTGTTCTCTGAGGCCTCAACTCCTTGTAAAATTATTCCTCTTTTCAGTTAATAGATTTTAGTCTTTGCAGAGAAAAAAAAATATTTTAACCATGACGTATTAAAATGTTTCGTCAACTTACAAGATGTATAACAATATATTTTACTAAATGACAATCATAACATACAATAGACAATCCTTACAAGTTGGGTAAAACTGAACATATACCACCCCCATAATAGAAATATTTGTATTTATTTTATTCAAATTGTAATCAATGAGCAACTCTTCCCCTGCAACTATTGATTTAATGGCACATACGAATACATGGTTTCCTTCACGTCCATAGAATATGCAATTGGATTGCTTATTTGTGGTGACAGGTCATGTACTATTTATAAACCCCACAATATTCCCTGATGCTTTTGGCCTTCCATTAATATACATAGTTGTGCCTTTATTTTCACCATTGTCTTTTAGTTATATATATTTTGTGGTCACTCCATATCTTCACATACTTTTGGTATATTAGACTAGCCTTACCCAATAATTTTAGTTGTAATAGGGTCTGACATACTTCATCAATCTAGTTAATCCTCTGTAACATACCTTTATTCCATCCATGGAAATAGCCCCAAAACATGTAATGACGATGGGGCAATGTGGTATATCCTTTCATTAATAGAAAAATCAATGTTTATTTTAGGAAGATGCTTGGGTGTTCATTGTTTCACTAGTTGTTTGTATCACAAGGCCACCTTGATGACATCTATGATCTCATTATCATAAGAACACGACCCCCCTTTAGCGAGAAAAAATTCCACGTGTCTATGGAATTTTCTTCTAATATTTTCACCTCTAGTTGATCTTCACCTGCTAGAGACGTAGCAGATGTTTGGTCAATTTCTTCTATCCTACCTGAACTTTCGTCACTCAACGAAGACAGATATGACAAATACTTGTTTGGTTGAATGTCCTATAACACTCCATCAAATGAGAGAAATTGTTAGTGAGTGTCATAAGGGACATTGAGAAATGTCTTGACGAAACCACAATAGCATTATATTAGTACAAGTGAGTAATAAGGAATTTCTTTGCATTTAAAATATTCAAGTAATATTTAAAAACTTGAGAACCTATTCATCTTAACCAATGAACTCACTCAATAACTTGAGAACTCAACATAATCTGATAGCATTTAATCTTCCATTACAAAAAAATACCCACATACTTTGATATGTTGAATAATGTAACTAATTTCAACCTTCATAATTGTCATTTGACTCATGTCATGATGTAATTCTTATGTATCTATCAAAAGAAGAAATAAAATGATTTTTGTAAAGCATGGGTTTCATGCTCAAGTCACTTTGTCATTGGGTCAAGCATCCATTGAATGTTCCTAGGGTTTGTCACGAGTCAAGATCCCTTGTCATATTGTAAAAGACCCTTTCAAGAATTTGTATCAAGGAAAGCAAAATATTTTGAAATTAGAAATGTTTAGAAGGCTCACAAGACCAAGTTAGCTAACCAAGGAAAAGTTGGCCTAGAGAGGGCTAATGGAGCCTCTTGGAAAGCCTATATAAATATGGATCTTCGACCTATCGAGAGACAAATCAAGATTTTGAAAGTTTGTAATTTGTATTCTATTGTTCACATGTGTGAATACCCTAGGGTTTCTAGGGTTTCCTGAAGTCCAAAATTGTCAAAGGTGTTGCAAGTTGCCTTGGTGAGCATGAAAGGATAGAAGAGCCATTCTTGAAGAGATCTTGTTTCGTTTCCCTTGGAGATATTGTTTCACTGCACTTGGAGGAATGGACAATCTCATCATGAAACATATATCATGAACCATATTTCTCTTGTTATCATCATGTATCAAATGAAACTTTGTCCCAAACTGAGCAAGAAATGCAAAATGTCAACATAATTGGTGTTGCTCCTATGTCTTAGTTGAATAAACATGATCTTATATGTTGGCAAATGTAACTATTTTTGGTCTTCATAATTGTCGTTTGTCTCATGTCATGATGTACTTAATATATATTGATCAAAAGAAGAAAGAAAATTGTAAAAAGAAAATTTTATAAAGCATGGGTTTCATGCTTGAGTCTTTGGTTAATATGCCAGGCATCCATTACATGCCTATAGGATTTTCTTGAGTCAAAAGTTCATTGTCATTATGTAAAGACCCATTTTGGCACTTGCCTCAAATAAATAAAATCATTTTATATTTCGGAAAATTGTTTATAGTGCTCCCAAGAATAGGTCAACTAGCTAGTTGAATTTGGCCTCCCATTGGGCTTAAAGAGTCCTTGGAAGGCTATATAAAGTAGACATTCAATCTCCTTTGAGAGACATCACACATGCACTTCATTTCAGAGCAATTTTTTGGATAAGAAGAAATGTGAAATACAAAAGGAGAGACGAGTTTAGTTGAGGAGAAATTTGCCTTAGAAGACATTGAAGGTCTGTAACATGCAAAGTTCCTATTGAAAGTTGTAACCATCTCATAGCATGTAACTTCTACCTCAAACAAAAATGGCTAGATTGAAATTCTAGAATATGACTTGGTCAAATACATGAAGAGAACTATAGCTAATATTTATTTGTATGAACCGTCAAAATTTACTTAACAGAAAGCGAAAATATATTATCTAAAGCCTTATAAGCTATCATAACTAATATTCATATAGGAAATACTGAAAACAATTCATCCAAAAAAGTAGGTTACATTAACATAGCATTGATCAGAGACAAGTCCACTTTGCATACTCCTCCCTTTAACCTCTCCATGCACTCTATTAAAGAACATTGTCGTCACTATAAGTTGTTTTATAATTTGGCTAAATTACAATTTTGAGGATTTTTTCAAGGTTATGGCAAAAGAAAATTGTTAGGGTTTGAAGTAAGCTTTGTTGAAGAAGTAACTAGTGTCAGTCTTCATAATTATAATGATGTCATGACTAGATGTAATTATTGTACTTGTCAAAAGAAAGAAAATAAAATATTTATTTGTAAAAAGAAAATTATTTTATTATGAAATATGTTTCTTTCCCATTGGTTATTTTTCCTAGGTCAAAGCACCCATTGAGTGCTCTAGGGTTGTGAAGAAGAGTCAAATTCAAGGTCATGATGTAAATTCCTTTGAAGGGCTCATGTATCAAAGAAAGGAAATATATTTTATGTAAAAATATTGGTCTAAAAGCTACCAAAAGGACAGGTTAGCCTAGAAGAGACCTAATTTAGCTCTCAAGAAGCTTGTTTATTTCAATGGCTCTCAAAACATATTGTAACTAACAAATTTTAAACTCCACGCAAATTTTCATCAGCTGGAACTTTATTCCAATGGCTCTCAAAACACACTGTAACTAACAATTTCTAAACTTCATGCAATTTTTCATTATAAATAGAAAAAAACCTCTCAGGACAAACAAATAAGTAGGGAGCAAGTTAAAAATCAAGAACCAATTCTTATCATATGTGCTAATCAAATTTATCATATTGACATGAACTAAAGTATGTTCAAATTTAATCTAATGCAGAACCAAATTTGGCATCATACCATGACTAAAAAACATATTATTGTTAGATCAAGATGTTTCATTCATGAAATCATCTAGCAAGGTTTAAAATATCCTTTTCACTATAAAGAAATACCTAGGTCAATGCAATACTACCACTAGTAATAATGTACGCATTTGAAGTATGATGTGTTTCCTGGCCAAATGTTATAGAATTGTACAAATCTACAATAGAAACTACCAAATTTTCTATCTTCCTTATGATACAAGTGATGCCCATGTACAATCAGTTGTTCAAGTAAGTAGGACATGCTAGTCCTAGTAGAACCCCCTACCAAGTTTTATGAGGGTTTCAAATGACAAAGGTACAATACATATGAGGGTTTCAAATGACAGAGGTACAACACATGCCCATGGTGTGGAAGTCAAACCACTAGAAGAATCCACGACAAGCGACCCTTCAGCGTTTCAAAGACCTTGGAATAAAATACAATGTCTGACAAGTGTTGATGTCTATGGGTGGGACTTTACCACACTTCTTTTCTAGAAAACTTCGAGCCTTCTCATAGTACTATCTATTATAGCATAAGTATGGATCAAAGTTCTTTTGTCGAGGTGAAATAGGTGTTTTCCATAGGTTTTAGTTAGGGCTAGTTAAAGGAAAAGGATGTTGTTATATCATATTATAAATTGAGTGTAGCGTAGCTTTATACCTTGAGCCTTATTCATTCATTCCTTATTTTATTAATGCTAGATATTATGTGTTTGCAATAAGTAAAAAATTTCAATTTTCTACTACAATAGAATGTAAAAACAACATACGAAATAGCTCATAGGTGGGGTTGGAGTATCCAACACTTACCAAAGACGTTTCATCCTCTTTCTCTAGCCTTCCTTAGGCCCTCGAGTTGGATTTCCTTGAGGTCTTGTCACAATGGCGAAGGCTCTTCCTCTTGCAGCTCAAAGGTGGGCGAAGGCTCTTCCTCTTACAACTTTGAGGTGGGTTGTTTAGAGGTGGGTGAAGGCTCTTCCTCTTACAACTTTGAGGTGGGATGAGATGGGCGAGGGGTGATGCCGGAGGTCAACTTCCTGTTATAACTCGAAGGTGGGTGGAGGCGGGTGGGGTCTCTATCGTGATGGATGAGGCTTTCCTCTTGCATCTTGATGGTTGGCGATGGTGTTGGCATTATGATACATATGTTGTACTTGATGGCAACCCACTCATCTCAGATGATAAATTATAGTGCAGAGAAAAGTTCACGCACTTTCATGCAGAGAAAAGTTCACGCACTTTCATGCAGAGAAACGTTCATGCACTTTCATGCAGAGAAAAGTTCACACACTTTCATGCAGAGAAACGTTCACGCACTTTCATGGGAAATCTTATGGTTGGTTCATGGTATTAGTCTAACAGTTTTTGATCTTATGGTTTTGGCTTGTGGTATTGCATCCAAAAGTGTTGATCCCAAGTATTGGGTTCATGGTATTGTTTTGTTATGGTTTTGGACCATGGTATTGAGTAAGGCCTAAGACTATAAAAGGAGAAGAAGATCATTAGGCAAAGGCATGGAAAAAGACTTGAATATCTGATGTAGTATGAGATCCAGTATGCAGGATATGGGTTATGATGCATTGCTTGATCTGAGCTAAGGAGGGACCTCACTGGTTGATGGAGAACAAGATATAAGGATAGATCGGGATCAAATGGTTTGAAATGAATCATCTTTATATGGTTTGATCATGGATAGACTAGATCTGAATTACTGATGCATGTTTTATTGCACGCATGTTATGATTTGGGTATGACTGATGTCTGAAACAGCCGCAAAGTCACGATTGAATATGTATAGATCTGTACACGGGTTGGCTTTGGCGAAAGCGCGTATATACGCAGGTTTGATTCATTGTAGTAGCATATACATAATGAAGTATGATGTTTGAAGTAGCAGTTGGATTTGATTGTTATTACAGAGTTCTTTAGTCTGCTCTTTGTTCTGGTAACTGTGTTGTTGACAGGGTTTCAGTGTTTCAGTGATTCAGAAATTGATGATGCTAGTATTGATTGTTTTGAGCTTCAATGATATTGATGGATCCAGTATGGAAATTGGATGAAACGTGGCCTTCAGATTATAGTGTTCTGCTTCAGGAGTATCCAGTCTGAAAATGTATGAAACGCGGTACCTGGAGGAAGAAAGAGAAGGTTGTTGCCTTCTGTAGGTCAGCACCTATGTACTAGTACATCAGTTGTAAAAGAGCTAAGAGGGTGGTAGCTCCCTTCTAGTAGCAGCTAGAGAACGAGTAAAGGTTGGAGCATTTCAGTAGGCCAACACCTACGTACTAGTAAGTGGATCGGCTAGTACAAGAGCTAAGGGGGTTGTAGCTCCCTTCCGGGAGAGTCTGTGAGAACGAGATTAGGTTTGTAGCTTCTGCATGAGAGCCTTGTACTGGTTTTAAGACTGCACCAGTATATGAACTATTTTAAAAAAAGTTTCTTATAAAGAAATGAATGACGACTTGTAGCAGGGGTTTTCCCCCACATTGGGTTTCCCCCTTTATATCATGGTGTCATGTGGCTTTTGTGTGTGTGATCTGTTCTGTTTTACTGCACCTTGCTTGCTATACATTCTGTTTAAATTAGAGTTTGATGCACTAACTAAGATCAACATTAATGGATTAATGAATATAAGTATTCTGATAGCTAGTGCATTAGACACCAGTTGGTATACATGCGGTTTCCCTTAATTGAAGTAGGCGTAATGTATCTAAGTTGGAAAAAAAGTTTTATTGATTTGATAATCGTGATTTCCCCCCCCCCCCCCCCCTCTCAGTATTATTTCCAACAGATGGTGGCCTTGAACTAGGATTATGGCGGAGGCTTTCCTCTTACAACTCAGAGGTGTGCAGAGGTGGGCTCGGGCTAGGGCAAGGGATTGCACGATAGGTTAACAGGGAGATTTGGCTTTGTTTTAATTTTTATGTTATATATATGGTTGTGTTTCATTGCTTTTATTTGTTTTTTATTCAAGTTGTTTTTTATTTTTTATTTCTTTTTGTTTGTTATATTTATTTTATTATTATTATTATTTATATTAAAATATAAAATTTAATATAATATTAACTTTGTGGTATCATAATATATATTAATATAGCATGATACATTAAACTCTAGATATGTATGGAGGGAATAAAAAACATAGAGGTGGAGAGATAGAGAGAGTGACAAGGGAGAGATGGAGGTAGAGTGAAGGAGAGGGGAGAGAAGGAATTGAGAGAGAGAGAGAAGGAGAGGAGTGAAAGAAGGAAATAAGGGTAAGAGAGAGAGGGAGGGAGACACAAAGGTGGATTGGGGGGGGGGAGAACGGGGAGAGAGGTAGGGAGATAGTGATAGGGTTGGAGGGCAGAGAGAGAGAGAGAGAGGTAGGAGAGAAAGGGAGAGAGAGGACTTGAGAAAGAGGAGGAGAGATGGAGGGATAGAGAGGAGAGAGTGAGGGACATAGAGATGGAGTTGGAGGAGGAGGGAGGGAGAGAAGAAGAAATACATAGAGAGAGAAAAGTGGAGAAAGAGAGAGAGGGAGTGACAAGGGAGAGATGGATTAATTCAAACAAAATTTACTATAAAATCTCCAATTTTATTTTGGTTAAGTTCACCAAAATAAATCCTACAAAATTATCATTAAACCAAAAAAAATATAAATTCCTAAATTAATTCAAGCAAAATTCATTATAACATCTCTAATTCTATTTTGATTAAGTTTCAAAAAAAAATTCCACAAAATTATCATTCCACATAACAAAAAGAAAAAAATAAATAAATATGAATCCCTAAATTTATATATATGATATATCACATTATACTCCTTTAACGCCTGACTAGAGTGCGCTTACACTATTTACAATATTCTATCATTCAAGTTCACACCAACAACTAATTCAAAATATTTATAACCATTTGAAAAGCAATCTTCTTAAAAATATGATCACTACATTTTACTTTAGTTATTGTAATTGGTTAAATCAGTTTAATGTGTGTACAGAAAAGCAATGCTGCGATATAAGATCCTTTTCTTTATGATATGCTCGTAAAATGCCACGAACCCAGATTTAGATTAAGGTCCAAATCCATTTTGGCTATTATAGCACTGTCTTTTTATATTTAAAAAGCAGTTGATGAAATGTAATGATGTCATTCATCATAATAAGAATTAGATGAGTTTTAATTAGTGATAAATTAGTGACAGGGGAATTGCACTTCAGTCACGCTAATTTCAACGTTCAGTTGACTATACAATAAAATGAACGAATATTTCTACGAGTAATCTGACCTCATGATACAAAAACAGGCTAACAGCCCCAATGGCTTTTCTAGCTTTTCTCTGAGCATCAAAGTTATAGGAGAAGCCATTTCCAACTTATGTGATTACAATATGACTAGGGTCCGAAACAAAACCATCATTCTCTTGGAATTTTAATGACGTGGAATACGAATCCCGAAGCTTTGCATGATTCTCTGCTTGTTGTTCGAATTGCTTTATGATAGCTTGCAACTCTTTTTTCCGCGCTTCCACTTGTTCCTCTGTAATAGGCTTTTTTAGCCCAAAATAAAAAACTCCACCGCCAATCAGTGTCGCACCCAGAAGGATTAATATTGCAGTAAACACACCAAATGCATATGGTTTATTGTGCACACCAGGGATACCATCAAGATTAATTCCAAAAAGCCCTACAATTAAAGATAAAACTAGGCCCCCGCCTCCAAACACTGACATATTATGTGTAATACGGACACTTTTGTCCTGCATGCACAATTGTATGGTTGGAAGAATCCATTCAGAATTAGTCGTGTATTTATAATAAACAGATGGACGCATTTAAATCTACAATCTTACCTGTAACCATGCTCGCACATTGTTCTGCATAACATCTTGAACAGTAAAGAGTCTGTCTCGAACAGCTTCTTGCTCACCAATCATTTCTCTTGTGCTCACTCTTACTTTTTCCAATATTTGCTGTGTGACTTTGCCCCTCAAATGCTCTGAAAGCTCGAAGATAATTTCCTCTCTGGCGTGTAGAGACCATTTCACTCTAATAACCTACACAAATGTTCCAAACCAGCAATGTGCCTGTGTACTATTTTGATGGTATACAAATAATAGTTTGTAAAGAAAGAGATAATAATAGTCTTGTTTTTGGAAAAATAATAAACTAATATTAACTTGCTTTGCTGCAGATGTTGTCTGTTAGTGTTCATTTCGGTCGGTTGACTACACCTTGGTTTTGGTTTGCATTATTAGTGTTAAAGGCATCCAAACCCTCCGGCAAGAGCAGAAAAATACTCAGATATCATCCACAGCAATACAATTTTAGGCTTGTAGACGGGTTTTAGGTTGTTGAAAGTGATTAGTCAACCACAGTGATTTGGCAGCCCTTTTCCCTCAGCATAAGGAAAAAGAAGTAGAAGAATTGTCTATAATTGAAGATAGAATGAATTTGTACAGAAATGAAAAACGTATTGCTGTTGGTGAAAAATTCGTTTCAGGCATCAGGAAGAATATTCTATTGCTTCAACTGTGGCAAATGACCGAGAAAAGAAGTGAGTTTCCAAAAGCTGCATCATGTCTCACACATAATGAATGAATGATATTTTAACGTCCAAGAGACTAAAAATAGTCTATAAGACCACCGCCCTGTAATATTCCTAATTGTCAATTAGGAATGGACAGTAACTAACAGAAGCATGCAACTTGAAACAGTATACAAATTTGCAATTTCACAGCTACAGCCAGTCACACAATTAGCAGCACCAAAAATTCTTTTTTTATTAAGAATCTGGGCAGAAGAGTACAATGTAGACGAGGGGAAATGAACTTGGGGCTTGCCACAACAAGCTAGAGTGAAACCCAGGAGGTAAAATGGTTGTTCCAGCACCAAGGAAGATGCCCACAAAATCTGTGCTGACTCTGGGAATTCTCTGTCACTGCTACGAAATAGAAATGGAATTTTCTGCCACCCCAATGCTTGAAATCCTTTGAAAATGATGTTGTAGCCTCCCCTTAATTTTCCCTACTGGACCCTTAAAGGAATTTGGTCCCAAACCCCTCCACCAGAAAACCCACAAAAAGTGTGAATTTCTAGTTCCACTGGGTAAACGCATTGTCTGGAAATATGTTGGTGCTACTCCTCCAATCCTCTAGGCAAAACTCCCAAAAATTGCCTGTAAATTCCCCACAAAATCTCCCTAAATTTCTCCAATGACCAAGCCCACAAATTGTGCTGCTCCTATTTCCCACGAGTGCCTCTACCAGAAAACTGCGTAGGCCCAGTTTTTTAAAACTCCAACTCTAGTTCGGAAACGACCGAGGGTTGGCTCCGACTCGATATCAACTTGGCTGGTTTGATTTCAATGATTCGGTGGTTGTAAAAAATACATTAATATTTATTTTTTTATAAAAAAAAAACAAAATTTTAAGGATTTTCATTCATGTTTCCAAACACAAAGCTTTAGAATATGGAGAGAAAACAACATATGATCAAAGGAAGCTCATGAATATATCCATTATATCAAAATGGCACCCAGTGCGCTATCCTATGCATACATGATATAGAGATCAAAACAAAAACACATAACCAAGGAAGCTCTAAATAGCCTCTACAACAAAAGTAAACTGTAAAACATCACTAGTCACCAGTACCACTAGCTACTACTAGGGGAGCCAACATCATCTAGCTCAGAGTCTAAATCAGAGTCAGATAGGGAAACCCATGGCTCCTCCTCATCATCATCTCCAATTGCAACTATAGAAATGGTAGCACTAGCAGGTCGTGCAGCAGCTACACACTGAGATAGACAAGATATGCGCTTCTGTTGTGGCTGAGCAAAGGAAGCGCCTGCAACTGGAGGACTTGTGGCTAAACTTGAGGTTGGTACAAGTGGATCTGCAGTCAACTGAACATTTTGTTCAAGTGATGCGTTCTTCTGTAAATCCAAATCAAGATCTTCATCAGAATCAAACTCTGTTGGATGACTCTCCACTATACAATCTGATGTTGGATCAATATCTTCCAACACAATGGAATTTGAACACTGTTTTAAGAAACGGCCGATTTGAAACCGAAACGATTGAGCCAGACCGAGCCATTTCCTAGCTGGGTCGGCTCGATGGCTGAAACAGTTCGGTTGGTTGGGTTGTTACCGAGCCGGTGACCGACTCGGCCTGCTCGGTAACAACTTGACCAACTCAGTCACCGTGGCTAAATTGCGGCCAACAGATTTTTTTTGTGGGGAAAAAAGACCCCACAGCCAATTCTAATTTGGCTTAGAGTTATTTTGAGGTCCATTTACCTCTCCCAACCCTATAAAATCTACCCAACCCTTCTCATTTTCTCACAGCTATCTTATTGCATTTGTGTGAGAATTTGTGAGGAGTTTGTGAAGAGTTGTGGAGTTTGTTTTTGGAGTAGTAGTGAGAAGTCTTGGGCAAGCATTGGAGTAGTAGTGAGGAGCTTCTTGGGAAGCCATTGGAGCAGCATTGAGGAGTTGGTTTGTTGGAGCAGCATTGAGGATCCAGTTTGTGCCTAGAGGTATTTTTTTCACTTCTAAAATATGTTTTGGCTTATTTATTTTTTGTGCAAATCTAGAAATTGAAAAGAGTGTTTTTTGCAAAAAAAATGAACATTGATACAATGTTGTTTTTTTGTTTTCATTTTCAGATTTTTTCCTTTCATTTCCAAGTCAAAAAATGGCTCCTAGACTGAAAGATGCTACTTGGGCATATGCTGAAATGGTTGATAATCAAATGCATTGCAAATTTTGCCATAGAAAAATTAAGGAGGGTCCTGGGGGCATTCATAGGTTGAAACAACACCTGGTGTATTAGAGGCCAAATTATTCCGTGTGAATCACCACAAATTGGGGAGATTAGGAAGGAGCCATTAAATAGCTTTGAGAAGTTTCAGGGAGAAAAAACTAGACAAAAAAAAATAGAGGCTGAAATTGGGAGGAAGAGGAGTATACAACAAATGATGGCTACCAACCCCCATTTTGATTTTGAGGGCTCTTCTTCTATCCCTTGTACTGATGCATCAAACCCCTTCCGCTATGTTCCTCCCTCTTTGGAGTCCATGCAAGAAAAAATGGGTAAGGGTAAAATGAAAAAGAAGAGTGATATAAATATCAAAGTTATTCCACTATCACACCCTCCTCTCCATCAGATGCACATGGTCCTCAATTTAATAGAACTTTGCAACCCACTTTGATGACCATTGGAAGAAAGAATTGAGGGAGACTTCTTGTGATTACATAGCTAGATGGTGGTATGATGCCGATATCCCCTTCAATACTTCTCGTTCACCATATTATAAGCCTATGTTTGATGCCATATTTGTTGCTGGAAAGGGCTTCAAAGGCCTTGCTATGCATGAGTTAAGGAGGTATCGTTTGCAGAAAGAAATTTCATCCATTGATGAGTATTTGAAAGATTTCAAAAACTCATGGGAAAAAACAAGATGTACCATCATGTTAGATGGATGGACTGATCAAAAGAACCGTACCATCATAAACTTTCTTATCTTTTGCCCACAGGGAACCATGTTTCTAAAATCAGTGGATGCATCTGATAGGGTGAAATATGGACAATTGTTGTTTTAGCTATTGGATGAGGTTATTGAGGAGGTGGGGGTGGCTAATGTTGTTCAAGTCATCACAGATAATGCCTCTAACTATGTTCTTGCTGGTAAACTGTTAGAGGAAAAAAACAAAACCATATTTTGGACCCCATGTGCTGCACATTGCATAGACCTCATGCTTGAGGATATTGGCAAATTAGATTGGGTCAAGAACACTGTAGATCATGACAAAAGCATAACAAAATGTATCTACAATCATTCATGGATTTTGAACCTGATGAGGAGACACATAGGGGGAAAAGATATTATTAGGCCTACCATCACTAGATTTGCAACTCATTTTTGACATTGTTATCTATGCTTTCCCAACATAGAAACTTGCAAAAGATGTTTTCCAGTGACGAATGGAATCAAAGCTAGTGATCTAACAAATAGGATGGAAAAGATTTGAAAAAGAAAGTTAATGGAGAAATATTTTGGAAAAAGGCAGCAGAGAATGTGAAGGTTGCTCAGCCATTGTTTAAGGTGTTCTGGTTGGTGATTGGCTATGGGATTCATTTATGAGGTTATGGATCAAGCAAAGGAGAAAATAAAGAAGGCATACAAGGATAGAGTGGTTAAGTATGGGCCCATTTGGGCAATCATTGATGAAATATGGAACAATTAACTCCAACTCCCTATGCATGTCGCTGGGTATTTTTTGAACCCAAGGTATCATTATAAAGCTCTGGAGGCAGGAGCTTTGGGTGAGGAGGTTAGAGATGGATTGATTGACTGCAATGATCGCATGATTCCATTGGAGAATGATCTGATGGAGATACACCAACAGGGCACTTGTTTTAACAAAGCCACAGGTACCTTTAGCAAGAACCTAGTAAAGATTGCAAGGGAAGCAGATGAGTCAGGTAAACAAATATTTCAATTTTCAAGTTCTTATTTTGTTAAATTGTTTATAATTTGAAAGTTGATTGTTGGATATAATTTGTTGAGATAACTTTTTACACTACTATGTTTTTTGCAACACAATGGTGGGAGGCTTTTGGTAGCCATTATCCTCAATTGCAAAAGTTTGTAATTCATATTTTGAGTCAAACTTGGAGTGCTACTGGGTGTGAGCGCAATTGGTTTGTCTTTGAGAGGATTCACATGAAGAAGAGAAATCATTTGGATAAAAAAGGGTTAAATAATCTAGTCTATGTCCAATACAACCTCCGGCTCAGACACAACCAATTGTTGAGCAAAATACTTGATTCTCCTTGTTTGATCTCCTACCACTAACACCGAGAACCCCTTGAATGTATCCATATGTATGCCCCTCCACTCCACCATCTAGGCATTGATGAAATTGTGGGTATCCCCATTTTACACTAGCATTGACACATGTTGCCCATGTGTTGACTACTACGTATAAGTACACCCCCTTTTTCCGCAAAAGGGATAGCGCCCGATCGACGTGTTCCTGCCATCCAGCTATCATCGTCAAGTCTACATGTGTACAATGTAAATAATCTCAGCAGATCCGTGTCGTGTATGTAATCACCTAGGTAAACCTAGTTTCCTAGTAATGATCTACATTCCGGGAGGTTTTTTGTCTCACCGATCCATTCTTGGATGGTCGGCAGAATTTTCCTTTAGCCTACCCCAAAGCCGAAATGGCTTTTGTCACTGGAATCTTAGGGGAGTCCTAGTGTTCTAGATCGAGTCTATGTAAAAGTGATTTGGGAATATTCCTAACCATTTGGTTAGGTTATTTTATTACAAATTGCTTGATCTGCTAGATTATATTTGTCTCGCAGAACTGGGTAGTCTGTGAGGGTCTTTTGCAAATGGGTTTTCCCCCCTTGAGATTAAAAATATAAAAAATCATGATGTAAAGTGTCTTGAGGGTTAGAAAATAATTTATCCCCTCATAGGTCCTAGGTCCTAAATAAATTTAAGTTTTCCAGAGGTAAAATTCGTGAATCCTTTAAAAAATTAAATCTTAATAGGTCCAAGGACTAAGGTTAATTGATTATTTTGCTAAATTTTATGCCTTGGGTCCTTGGGGTTAAGTCAAACTCAAAATTTTGAGGAAATAAATGCAAAATTTTAATTTTTGAATTTATTAAAATGCATTTAATTGAAGAATTCGAAATTTCCTCAATATTGAAAATTTTGACGGATGAGATTAAAAGAAATTTTGATCCTCATCAACGGTCGAGATCACTTTGACAAGGATAACTCGAACTAGCCGTTGGAGGATTTATCTTTAAATAGGAGGTCATTTGTCAGTTAGTGTCATCCAATCTTTTGATTGCATACTAAGCGAAAAGCTCTCTTGTAATCTTTTTATGAACAATAAAGAAAGACTTTGGGGTTAATTTCTGTTGGTGTTACTCTTCATGGAAATGTTGTAAGATGTATTATTTTCATGCATATATTTCTTTTTAGCCATTGATATAGCTTTCTGAAGAGTGATTTGAGTACAAGTATCTTGCTTAGTCACTGGGGTTTGAATGATAATTTAAGTTTTGAATATAATAGTTGGTATCTCTATTAGATCTGAATTTTATTATTGTTTTCTCGCTCTATGTTGACGGATGAATTGAGTTTTGCAGGAAATACTTGATTATTAAATCATCGAGCGTTTGGGGAAGTTCTCGGCTTAACCAACCAACTCCCTATCTGTGTTTTTTGAAGAGCCCAGTTTAAATTTGATCTCGGGCTTATCATAAGATATTTTTATAGTTGATGCATGAAGGGTTTCGAGCTTAGTACCTCCTATAAAATTAAAAAAAAAAAAAAAAAAAAAAATTTCTGTGCTAAATTGTCAGATCTAGCTGTTTGGAGCCGCAGATCATCAAATCTGGGAGCGGAGTTGGACTCACACTCCCTAGATCTGATAGATCTTCCATTTATGTACATAGATCTATAATTAATTTTAGTTTTCTGACTTTGGTTTTCAGGGTTTTAGTATTTTTGGGTCATTGTGTATATCGTTTGGGTGTTTTTTTTTTTGTATTGCAGCTGCAGATCTGAAGCTGAGAGTTGTACAGAGTCCAGATCTAGGCCCTGGAGGATAAGATCTGGATCTCTAGAGGTCCATCAACATCATTTTTTGGAAGGGTTTAAATTTAGTTTCAGATCTGGAAATTTAATGAGGGTTTCAGGGTCAAACCTGAAAGAAGATGGATATGACATTTTAATTAAATATGGAAAAATTTTAAGGGTTTCATTATTAAAGCAGAAGAATTCAACATTTTAAGTGAGATTCCCGGGTTCTGGACCACCATTACGCTGATTCGTTTTTTGTTTTGCTGCTGCCTGCTTTGTCTATAAACCTGTTTGCTACTTGGGGTTTCTAGCAAGGATTTTCATTTGTTTTTTGCCTTGGGCCTATTCTAGATGTGTTTTTTCTATCTGCATTCTGCTGCATAGCTGCTCTCCAGTCACCGTCGCTGCCATCCATCCGACCTGCACCCGTGGCTATCCTTCTCGCATACCTACAAAACAAACAGCAAAAAAAAAACCTCTATGTTTTTCCTTATCAAACCCTCGGGGACCGATTTATTAGGCCTGGGCTTTACGAGTTCATCATTTATCTTTCATCTTTCTATCATTCATTTGAGCTAGCAATGACAACATTTTTGGCGCCGCTGCCGGGGAGATAATTTTTCTGTCCTTGGTCCTCACGACATTTCCTCATCATTCATCATTTCATCTTTTCTGCCATTCATTAGCCTGTCAAGCAGCCAACTTTTCTTGGCGTCATTTGATCTTTTCATCACCCTATCTTTCATCATCTCGTTAATCGTTTCATTTGCACCTTTAGCACCTGGACATTTCAGTTCGTTTCTTGTTTGGTTGGTGACTCCACTTCTTCCATTTCTTTTCATTTATTTTTTCTCAGACAAGAAGCCCCCTTATATCTAGTTGTTTGTTGCCTTTTGGATCCTAGAGTTCGATTCATGTTCAAGTGGCGACTCCACTTCTTTCATCTCTTGATTTTCTTGAGCAGAGGTCTTTCTCTATCATCCATTTGGTCCCTCATTATTCATGATGGATTACTCGTTTACCCCATGTCATTTTACTGATCTTCTCCATGATATTCCGAAAGTGGCCATTCATAAATTGTCTTTGTTCTTGGATGGTGATTTAGACGCTGCTAGAAAACATTTATGCATGTTTACTTGTATAATGCTCATATATTTTAGTTCTCCCCAGTATGATCATGAAGATGTCAAAATGCGTCTATTTGCCTTTTCTTTAGAGGGTCAACTTTGAATTGGTTTAATAATTATCCTGAAGATTCTTTCACTTCTTTACAAGACATTGTTCATGATTTTAAAGATAGATATGGTTATCAAGATAGCTCACCTTGTGCCCCTAAAATTATGCAGTAGAATGAAAGTGATTTTGTGAAGGATTCAACTGTCGAGGAAAGATTCCGAGACAATTCTCCATATCAGAATGTGCCATCCACCTGTACCATTGCAGATCAAATCCAAGATAGTGGAAAAGCAGGGACAAATTGTCAAATCAGTGTCGACAATGAAAGGGAAAATGAGAAGCAAATTATAGAGGAACTAATGCGGCTAGTGAAAAATATGGAGCTTAATCAAGAAAAAATTGTAACTGATTACGTTAAGGATATTAGAACTCTATACACCCACCTGGAAAAGCAAGATAAGGAGATGGAAACCATGAAAGCTAATCATGACAGGGAAATTAATTCTATGCAAAACAAGTTATTAACTATGGATGAAGAAATGACCATCATGACATTTGATTATAATAATTAGTTGGCTACCATGCAATCAAATCATAAGAAAGAGATAAACTATATGCAAATTTGTTTCATGGGCATGAAATCAAAGAATGACAAAGCAATAAAAGATATGGAAGCTAGTCAGATATGTCTTTAGAATAACTTATTGAGCATGGAGGAAGACCATGCCAAGGAAGTCAATGCTATGAAGGTTGAACACTCCAGCCAGATGGATGCCATAACAATACATGTACAGAAATTTCAACAGTAGTCAGAGGATGAAAGAAACAAGGAGATGTCAACAGATCAGAAGCCTCCTTATTGCTGCAACAAGCTCCATCTTATTATGAGGAGGTCATTTGTTCCATTGAAAAGTGGTTAATTGAAGGTGACCCGGATAAAACAAAAATTGATAAAAATCAGATGCAAAATGAAGAAAGACATGTCATGCATATCTTACATACTTCATTTGAGAGTTTTGAAGCAGAATGTTCCATGTCATCAATGATACAACCTGCCACAAAGAAAAAGTGCAAGAGAAAGAGAAAGAGAAAGCGATTTGATGCATCAGATGGACGCGAACAACTTGATTTTTGGATAGGAAAAAGTCCTACCGTATGCAAAATTGGACATGGCACATCCGAGAAACAGCCAACAGATTTGCCTGAAAGCAGGGAAATGTTCATTATACACTATATTGAATACATCTGAGGCCATGGGGCATCTTTGTATTGTATTTCTAACCTTATGCCATTTTATTTCAGTGTTTCATTTTGTAGTTATATTTGGTTTTTCATGTTGTTAGACTAGTTAATAAATGAAGAGCTTATATCTTTCATGTGCTTAACGTTATATGATGATTTTTGGATGGACGCTACTTATGTTTTGTTGTGTGTTGCGTGGATGTAGATTCTGGATTCTCACACTCCTCCAATGCAGCAACGTGTCCCCAAGTAGAGCCAAATGTTGACCACTACGTAGCAGTACACCCCCTTTTTTCGCAAAAGGGATAGCACCTGATCGACGTGTTCCTACCATCCAACTATCATCATCAAGTCTGCATGTGTACAATGTAAATAATATCAGTAGATCCATGTCGTGTATGTAATCACCTAGGTAAACCTAGTTTCTTAGTAATGATCTACATTCCAGGAGGTTTTTTGTCTCACTAATCCATTCTTGGATGGTCCGCAGAGTTTTCCTTCAGTCTACCCCAAAGTCGGAATGGATTTTATCACTAGAATCTTAGGGGAGTCCTAGTGTTCTAGATCGAGTCTATGTAAAAATGATTTGGGAATATTCCTAACTATTTGGTTAGGTTATTTTATTATAAATTGCTTGATCTGCTAGATTATATTTGTGTCACAAAACTGAGTAGTCTATGAGGGTCTTTTGCAAATGGGTTTCCCCCCTTGAGATGTAAAAATGTAAAAAATCATGATGTAAAGTGTTTTGAGGGTTAAAAAAATAATTTATCCCCTCATAGGTTCTAGGTCCTAGGTAAATTTAAGTTTTCCAGAGGTAAAATTCGTGAATCCTTTAAAAAATTAAATCTTAACAGGTCAAGGGACTAAGGTTAATTGATTATTTTGCTAAATTTTATGCCTTCGGTCCCTGGGTTAAGTTAAAGTCAAAATTTTGAGGAAATAAATGCAAAATTTTAATTTTTGAATTTAAAAAATGCATTTAATTGAAAATTTTGAAATTTCCTCAATATTTAAAATTTCGACAGATGAGATTAAAAGAAAGTTTGATCCTCATCAACAGTCGAAATTACTTTGATAAGGATCACTTGAACTAGCCATTGGAGGATTTATCTTTAAATAGGAGGTCATTTCTCAGTCAGTATCATCCGATCTTTTGATCGTGTACTAAGTGAAAAGTTCTCTTGTAATCTTTTTATGAGTCAATAAAGAAAGACTTTGGGGTTAATTTCCGCTGGTGTTACTCTTCATGGAAATGCTGTAAGATGTATTATTTCATGCATATATTTATTTTTGGGCATTGATATAGTTTTTTGAAGAGCGATTTGAGTACAGGTATTTTGCTCAGTCGCTGGGGTTTGAATGATAATTTAAGTTTTGAATATAATAGCAGGTATCTCTATTAGATTTGAATTTTATTATTGTTTTCTCGCGCTATGTTGAAGACTGAATTGTGTTTTGCAGGAAATCCTTGATTATTAGATCATTGGGCATTTGGGGAAGTTCTCAGCTGAACTAGCCAACTCCCGATCTATGTTTTCTGAAGAGCCCAGTTTAAATTTGATCTCGGGCTTATCATAAGATATTTTTATGGGTGATGCATGAAGGGTTTCGAGCTTAGTACCTCCTCTAAAATTCAAAAAAAAAAATTGTGCTAAATCGTTAGATCTGGTTGTTGGGAGCCACAAATCATCAAATTTGGGAGCGGAGTCGGACTCACACTCCCTAGATCTAATAGATCTGCCATTTATGTACATAGATCTGTAATTAATTTTAGTTTTCTGACTTTGGTTTTCAGGGTATTAGTATTTTTCAATGTTGTTAAAAGCGCGAGCAGGATTAAATCGGCGCGGGGAATGAATCGGAAAAAATCGGAAAATTGGGAAAAAAGCGGAAAAAAACGGGAAAAAATCGTTTGGTACAAAAATATTCATTTTTTCTTTTTTTTTTTAATTTTTCATTATAAATCGTGCTGCCCCGCCAGCCTGAGCTTTTTTCCCAAAAAAGTGCGTTTTTTTTCAAAAAAAGCGCGTTTTTTTCCCAAAAAAGCGACAAAAAAAATTAACCCGCTTTTTTCTTATAAAAAGCGCGATTAAATCGGGCTAGGGAAAAAAGCGCGATTTAATCGCGCTTTTAACAAGGTCATTGTGTATATCGTTTGGGTGTTTTTTTTGTATTGCAGCTGCAGATCTGAAGCTAAGAGCTGTACAGAGTCTAGATCTAGGCCCTAGAGGGTAATATCTGGATCTCTAGAGGTCCATCAACTTGGAAGGGTTTAAATTGAGTTTCAAATCTGGAAATTTAATGAGGGTTTCAGGGTCAAATCTGAAAGAAGATGGATTTGATATTTTAATTAAATCTGGAAATTTTTTAAGGGTTTCATTATTAAAGCAAAAGAATTCAACATTTTAAGTGAGATTCCCGGGTTCTGGACCACCATTAAGTTGATTTGTTCTTTGTTTTGCTGCTTGGTTTTTTGGGGTCACTATGCATTTTGAACTTTTGTTTTACAGATCCCACAGTGTTTTGCTGCTGCCTGCTTTCTCTATAAACCTATGTGCTGCCTGAGGTTTTCAACAAGGATTTTCAATTTGTTTTTTGCCTTGGGCCTATTCTGGATGTGTTTTTTCTATCTGCGTTCTGCTGCATAGCTGCTCTCTAGTCGTTGTCGCTGCCATCCATCCGACTCGCACCCGTGGCTATCCTTCCCACATACCTACAAAACAAATAGCACAAAAGAACCTTTGCGTTTTTCCTTATCAAACCCTCACCTAGCTTCGTGCAGCTAACCCCTCCTTTGCTACTTGCTGCTTGCACCAAACCCTCATATCCCTGCGTCAATCATCTCTACAGCTCAACCCTCACGCAGCTCCCAAGCGCTACATAACTCCTTCAAGACTTGCGTATGGCTATCCCATAGAACCCTCACGCAATCTCACTTTCATCCGCAGCAAACGCTACCCCTTGTTGTACCTACGTTTTCTTCCATCTGCGCTGCCATCGATAAGCTTTGACCTGCAATCTATTGCTCCCTCCATCGATTCGCCATACAAACTCCGCGTCCTTAATCCTCACGCTGCCAACATACCTTCCTGCGAGCTAAACCTTTATTTTCTGCACAGTTCTGCACACACCTTGGACCTCCGTCAACCCTTCCGCTCCACGCTACCTTCACACTGTCCGTTGACTTGGAGAATCCTTATTCCCTCGCTCCCCCGGCCCTCATACCTATACGCATCTCCTTTCTTCCTCACATATTCCTCACTGCCCTATTCCTTTCACTCCATTCTCCCCTCTGTCAACCCGCATCCTCTCCTCGCAGCTATCACCGTCAAGCAAGGTTCAGCTTCTGCAAACCTGCATTCACATCTAAAACGAAACATTGGACTGATTTGTTATGTGTGCGTTTGGCTAGATCTGGATTTTAGATTTTGCGTGTTTGTAGGGTTAGGTTATTTCCCTTTCATTGTATAAAACCCGCTTTCATTTTGTTTGTATTTGTTTTTTGGGGGTATAGACTTTACTTAGATTAAAATTTTAAGTTCGATTTTGGTTTTGATTTCTTTTTTTTCTTTCTTATTTGATTTGATTTTATTGCATTGTTTCATTTTTATGATTTTCCCCCTTTTCTTTTATGTTTATTTATTTTTAATAAAAAACTCTTTAAATTAAAAAATCATAAAAAAATTCCCAAAAAGAAAAATTTCCTAAAAAAATTCTAAAACATAAAATCTAAAAAAAAACTTTTAAAATTCTAACTTTAAAAAATAAAAATTAAAATTCTAAAAATTAATTTAACTTAAGGGGTTTTTCACTTAAACGTTAAAAATTTTAATGTGGCCTGTGACCCATTAAAATTTCGATTTTTGACCCGTTGATTAATTTTGGATTCCTTGGTGTTTCTGATGTTAAACGCTAAATCTTAAATTCTCATGATAAATGTTTTAAGTTATATTGGCGACAAGAGAAAATTAATTAATTCTAGATCTTGGACAGTTAATGAAAATCATTTAAAATCTAGAATATTTTGTGTGAACCAATGTTGGGCATTTATATGGATTATCGTCACTTTTTGTCACATATTGAAAATCGTTTTGGGTAACTTGTTTTATTGATGGTTAATTCAAATATCGAAGGCACCGGTCTATAATTGTTTCTATCTTGTGGCCGTGTCTTGTCTACGTCGGCGTTTAATCTATCAAGTTGAGTTAATCAAGATTCATTCATCAAGTTGTCCATCATTAAAATCTCCTAGAGTTTGTTTTTCACAAGCTATCCTCATCCATTTACCTAGGGACTACCCACCTTGACTTGTCTACGAGAGCGTCTAAACGGAGTGAGTAAGGATTTAAGAGTGAGCTCTTACTCTGAGCGTTGTTGCGCTGCCTAGACGCTTTGTGTGACAACACCCTGCACTGTGCCCCTGATTCGAAGTATCAAGTACTTTGGAACTCCCTGAAGTGAATCCAGAACGCTCCTAGATGGAACGAATGTTCCTCCTCCTTAAGGTGGTGGCAGTGGTGGTCCTCCTGCAGGCTGTGACTCCTCATCTCCATGTCCTGCCTCCTGCTCAGCCTCCTCTAACTCAAAATCTGAGTACACCTCAATGTAATGGGTCTTTCCCTTGGTTCACTTGTGCCCTGGTGCCCAAGACTCCTGGCATGTGAAGCATAGCTTCATCCTGTGTTGATTTTTGAGTAGCTTGGGAGGTACTCCAAGCACTAGGGTTCGAAGAGTGAAGCACGGAAAAAGTCATTTGTGGGCTTGGAGCCCAAGGTTGGAGTTTTGCACCAATCGATGTTTGGACCAAAACCATGGACCATTTTGTGTTAGTTTTTGGTAGCATCGGAAGTTCTCTAGCCTTGAAAATCGGTGGAGAGGCTAAGGCACATGAGTTCTAAAGAACCCAGAAACTGTTTGGTGAAATTCCACTCGAATTGTATTTTATTAAAATAATTATTATTTTTAATCGAGTTCCTAAGTCTAAACTTAGGGAAATTAAAATATTAATGGGTATTAATCAAAATATGGGTGAGAATGATCTAGAAGGCAGATCAAGTCATGTTTTAATCTTAGCCATTGATTAAAGACTTAATCTCAATTGTTGAAGACTCAACAGGAAAAGTATAAAATGGAGGCTTGGGGTTTATTTGGAAACACATACGGAGAGAACAAATTGATCAAGAATTTGATTCCTAGGGCAAGGTTTGCTAAGGATTTCAAATTAAGTGATCATTCTGTAGCAGAGGGGCAGTGAAAATTTGGGAGGAGGACTTTCCGGAGAATACAGACAGAGAGGCGGAGAGAGCCAACAGAGCAAAAAAGTTGCCTACCACACAGAAGTCGGAACTGTCGGGAACAACTAGAACTGTTGGGAATTGTCGGAATAGTCAGGAAAGCTGACACAAAGGGAAGAAGTCAGAACAGTCAGGAAAGCTGACACAGAGGGCAGGAGTCGGAACTGTCGGGAACAATCGGAACTGCCGGGAAATTGCCGAAACAGCGAGGAAAGCTGACGCGGAGGGTAGAAGCCGGAACTGTTGAGAACAATTAGAACTGCCAGAATAGCAGGGAATGCTGACACAGAGGGCAGAAGATATGACACATAAATAGCCGGGGTTAGCCAGTACTGTGCCAGATCATTCGAAATTCTGCTGGGTGAAGTGAGGTAAAACTCACTTAGATTTTCCACCAGTATTTTCTCTATAAAATATTGCTAGATGATCATCCTAGATTTTTCTTCAGAAATTTCTCCTGCATAATAATAAAACCCTAAGAGCTACTGCATCGGTTTTTCCCGCATTGGGTTTTTCCGGGGATTATTGTTTCCAAAAAAAAGTGTGTCCTATGTATCTTGTTCTTTGCTCTGTTTTCTGTTTCATGAGATCAAATATTTAATTAGTGTAGGTTGCAGAAGTAATTTGATTCAGTATTCAGAAGAGTAGGTGAAGTAGATTTAGATTTGCTGCAGTAGGGGTTCCTTCAGTGTAGGAATTTTCACATGGTATCAAAGGATTGATTTTGAAACAGGAAGAGCAAATCCATTGCTGAGTAGTGAAACCGAAAGCTGCACTTGGCAGCAATTCGAATCCCCTTGAAGGGATTCTGCAATCCTTGTCGGGAAGCAAATCCGAGGAAATCTCTCTCTAATTGAGACGACAGAGAGGTACAATTTCTAGTTCGTGACTTTGCAGAGGCACAGGGAATAACGCAGAGCCTTAGCGTAGTGCTTGAAGGGCGCAATTTCTTCCGGGGCAAAAATCCGCTAGAAAAGATGAAGACATGTAGAAGGGGAATTTTCCTCTCAGTGAAATTTTCGCCAGAAAGTTTGAATTCCTCACTTGCTAAGAACCTGAGCAGTGCTAAGTAGTGACTAGAGGAGTCAGTTCGATAGTTGGGTAAGATGACATCGCATGGGCTTAGAGATCAGGATAGGTTGGAAGGAGCCTCCAACTATGTCATATGGAAATCCAAAATCTTAACTGTTCTGGAGGAATATGATCTCAAGGCCTACGTTAATAGTGTTGTAGTTGTTCTTACTGACAACGATCAAAAGAAGAAATGCAAGGCCGAGTAGGGGAAGGCAAAGAGGCTCATTCTCGATGGAGTTAGAGATCATGTGGTCTCACACTTGCAGGCTAAGGATACAACCCGAGAGATGTGGAAAGCCTTGTCTTCTCTGTATGAAGGCTCTTCTGAACAACGAAAGATGTATTTGGAGCAGAAGTTGTAGCGGACTTTGATGCAGAAAGGAGAAGGGGTGAACCTCTATCTTCAGTGTCTTCAGGACACTAGAGACCATCTTGCTGTAGTGGGGTCCACTCCTCAGCGAACCACGATGGTGAGGATAGCCCTTAATGGAGTCTCAGATGAATGGCAAGTTTCTGTCCAAAGCGTATTGGGTAGAGAAAAACTACCTTCATGGGAGGAGATGTGGGTGTCTCTTCAACAGGAGGAGTTAAGGAGGGACCTAGTGAAGGTCAACCTCAGTGGCAACAGTGGGAGTGGCACAAAGACGAAGGAGGAGGAGGAGAACAAATCTCGGACATCGAAGGGACAACAAAAGCCGAAGTGAAAAAAGGACATTTCGAAGGTGAAATGTTTCAGTTGTGGCGAGTTGGGCCACTATGCATCCCACTATCCTTTGAAGAAAAGGACAAGAATGAGAAACATGATCCTAAGGCTGCTTCAACAAAGATTGACGAGGATGAGTTTGCCATGAGTGCCCACAAATCTCTACGAGGGAGATGGGTTGATATTGAGCCGTAGTTGGGAGGACTACATGTGGGTAGGATCCTTAAGGAGTCCACCTCTTGGATCAATTCCTTGCTATGGGAGCTTAGGATTCAACAGTAGCGAGATGGACTTAGTGTGAGATGATGCAGTGGAGATTTTTGACAACAGATGCAGTAGCTTGGGGCCAGAGACTAATCAGTGCAAAGAAAGGTTGGCAATAGTGCAATTGGCACAGTGCAAGAGTCAGCAACAACACTGAAGATTCAGAGGGTCAGAATCAGTAGTATTCAGATTCCAACATTCATTGTATTATGCTGAACATAGTTAAATTCAACTAATTTTTGGATGTTTTTGAGTTGCTTCTCTCAGCAACTGAGTTGCAGTACGAATGCAGTGTTAGCAGTGGCAGTGCTAAAAACATAATAGATGCAGCGTTTGAGAGGGAGTTGTAGTACAAATGCAACAGTGGCAGTGGTGGTGTCATGGGTAGCAGTATAGTAGCAGCAACAACACAGTGTTGGTGGCAGCAACAATGTAGAAAGGAGGTGCTTCAGAAACAGAGCAACATGCAGGTGGACATTGTTGCTAGAGCACTTTCCTCGCTAAGAGGGAGTGTTATTTTTTGGTAGCATAAGAAGTGATCTAGCATTGAAAATTGGTGGAGAGGCTAAGGCACATGATTCCTAAAGAACCCAGAAACCATCTGGTGAAATTCCACCCGAATTGTATTTTATTAAAGTAATTAATATTTTTAATAGAGCTCCTAACTCTAAACTTAGGGAAATTAAAATATTAATGGGTATTAATCAAAATATGGGTGAGCATGATCTAGAAGGAGAATCAATTCATGTTTTAATCTTATCCATTGATTAGAGACTTAATCTCAGTCGTTGAAGACTCAATAGGAAAAGTATAAAATGAAGGCTTGGAATTCAATTGGAAACACACATGAAGATAACAAATTGATCAAGAATTCGATTCCTAGGGTAGGGTTTGCTAAGGATTTCGAATTAAGTGATCATTTTGCAACAGAGGGGCAGTGAGAATCCGGAAGGAATTTCCAGAGAATACAGACATAGAGGCGGAGAGAGCCAACAAAGTAGAAAAGTTGTCTGTCACGCAGAAGCCAGAATTGTCGGGAACTGTCGAGAAAGCTAACGTAGAGGGCAGAAGGAACTGTTCGATGTAACACTCGTCCCTTGTGTACTAGATTATTGTAAACCTAAGCTAAGTTAAATCTAGGTGTGATATCCTCCCTTTTGTGTTAAATGTTTGTAAACCTAAGCTGAGGAAAGTTAGGTTTGATACCCTCCTTTGTGGGTTAAACTATTATAAACCTAAGCTGAAGCAAGCTAGGTGATATATAATATGAAAAGCAAATGATTTATTAAATAAATTAATAAAATAAATCACTTGGAGGGTGGAGCATCAAGAGAGAGGAGATGCTTGCCAAATCCCATGAGGAATGGGATAGAGATGAATCTTTCATGATAAAGCTTCTAGATGTGATTCTAGATAAGCTTGAATGGATTGCAGATCCATCGGATGGATGGGAGATAAAGATCCATCGGACATAAAATCTTTGTGAGAGATAAAGGCAAGATTTTATGTGGAAAAGCATCATGGGAGATAAAGACGAGCTTTTTCGGAAAAGACCTAGGCAAATGGAAAAATCCATAAAGCGGGATTTCGCTAATGGTAACTAAATCATGAAAGAGGGTATTAAATACCCAGTGCATCGATCAATTGAGGACAGTTGATCCTTGGCAAGATCTCTGGCTCGAGGGGAATTGGAGGTGATTTATGGCTGGGTGGTGGTGCTCCTCCCTCCAAGTGAGATTTACTTGGTGTCATTTGCATGAAATGTTTGTATGTTGAATCTTACTCTCTCTCTCTCTCTCTGTTACTGTTCCAATTTTCTTATGAGGAGTTTTTCTTAGTTCTGAGAATATTTGAATGAATTAGATGTGCTTGGATATTAATTGATTTAATGGTGTTTCCCTCTATTCGGATGAGATTTACTTACATGGTATGTGTTTCATGTTTAAACCTTACTTGATAGGATGTTAAATCATACCACTCAGTTATATGGATCGCGTAATTACTTCTCTGATGGAAATGATGGATGGAATAATGCATGTGACTCACGTATGATCACATATGCATGTCAAGGTTATTATGATCATATTTACATTTGATAAGGAGGGATAGTATGCTTGGTATTAAGTAAAGGTTCATGCATGTGGAATAGTTATGCAGGAATGTCTCCCATAGAATTGTCGATGATTCACCATTGTCTATGTCATGCATAAGGAAGCTTGATACTCTTGCATGCTACATAAATAACTAATGGTTCCATGTCGCATATGGGTATTAGGATTTTAATAATTGTTCCTAGCCTTATTAGTTATAGCAAAACTCAACATTTATTCCAATTATGATGGGATAGGGATATCAAGGAGTTTTAATAACTGTATGCTAACCTTTTGTCCTAGTTGCGTCATAATGGCTAAGGGCTGATTTAAAGGGTCCTGTATCACTGTATTTGTAATGATTGATTTAATACTCTTGTAATGGCCACTAAAACTCAGCTGTAAATGAAGAAATCTTTAATTTAATGGAGCCTAGGGGCAAAATTTCCGGGTAGGAAAAGGAGGTACGTTAAAAATGGTATCAGAGCATAGGTTCAAACACTAAGGCCTATTATGGAGTAATCCACCTCCGTCGTGTTTCATCAATAGTTTTTTTTTTAATTACAAAATTCCTTATAAGAAGGACGAAGCTTGAATTAATACATGCATGGTCATTTAATTGAGTTAAGCAACCAAAATTAAAATTTTACACATAATAAGAAGACGTTGACTTATTTAATCCATAACTGACTTAATGGGATTAAATGATTATAAATTATTTAACCCTAAAGCAAGCTTTTGTAAACGAAATATAAATCAGCTATGTACCCAAGAATTGGAAACAAATTTAGTGGACAGGAATAAAAAGCTAGTGTGAAGATAAGGATGGGGTTGGACTTGGAGTTTTGGGACAAAAACTAACGCTTAGGAGAGGAGAAAGGGCCAATTTAGTAGCAAATCGGAAACCAGCCAGCAGATTCGCCAGTACAGATTCAGTCAAGATATATTCAAAACTATTCTCTCTTTTCAGTTAATTACACAACTCTATAAATGGTCTGAATTTATGTTTCATGGACTATGATCCTGTATTGATATTTCCAGCACTAGTTTAACTTATCACCAATTTATTACAACACCATATACATCTTTTCGTGAGTACATTTAATAACTATGTTATTATGGTTTGATTAGTGTATATTCCCAAAACTTCACAATGTTTAAGCTCTACATTATATAGACCTCAGGTCAGGCCACAGATTAATGACAATACGTAACATGCCCATACTGAAGTTTCAGGAAAATATATTAATCAAAACTTAACGTAGAGTTGTGTCTCAAGTCTGCGAACGCAAGGCCTGCATAATTATAACATTTCCAAATCATCGGTCTACAATAATAGAGTCATGCAGAACTACAGTACCGCTCCATGAAGCCCTGGAATTAGTGTTGTGGAGGATCACTGGTAAGAATAATGGTAAATGACAACCAGGTCATGATCGACTATTCGTCGTTCACAGCTGCATCTTCTGGACTAAGTAGTGCATGGAGCACTAGTCATTCCTTTTGAAATGATGATCGACTGTCTGGAATTAAGTTCGTTATAGATTATAATCGATAGGTAACATAAGCGGCTTCATCCCTAATGCTGGGCATTCCCTAATGCTGCAATGCCCAGATAAAATCCGATTTGGGCATAATGAGATATGCATGCTGAGTATGGGATTGTTTAAAAACTTTGAGAGGCATATCCATTTTTTAATTATGACGGGTCAACACATAAGTGGCAATTCATTTTGGGACGATCGACCGCTCCATCATAAGACATTAATACATGAGTATATTCGTTGACGTCATCGTAGTTAAAATAAGATTATACATTACAAGGGCGTATGAATGTGAATCTGCCTCTGAAATTAACAACTCTAAAAAGTAACAAATAAAATATATAAATAATATAAATATAATGTAAAAGATAATAATCATAAATAATAGTTAGTTAAGCTGTAATTAGGTTTGAAGAGGCATGTCTAATAGGACATGACCTCATAAGAGGGCTTGCTTATATACCAGCAAGTGTCTCTTTATGAAGAGTCATTCCTATTAGACTGCCTCTTAACCTTAATTACTGCTTTAACCTAATTTATTTATGATATTATCTTTACATTATTTTTATATTATTTATATATTTTTATTTGTTACATTGCCTTCTTCCTCAAAAAGCTTTGTCCTCAAAGTTTGTCGATAAAAAAGGCTTGATCTCTTTTTCTGCTTCGAAAGTCTTTCTGTCTCGGAATAGTCATCCTTGTCGATACAAGTTGATAAGATCTTCTTAGTGACAAACAAAATTTTCGCACTGAGAAGGGATCAGACCATCCCAAACTAATCTTCTGTATAGTATTTTGATCACTTGAATTTTGTAACGACTTGTTAGCATAGGACTGGATTGATGTTATGTCATTATTCTCTAGAACATCAATTTGTTGTTTCTGTTCTGAATGGTCCTGATACGTAGCTTGGTTGAGTTGTCTAATCTTGTGATTCGGATGCCGATATAAAGTTTTTAGATTTTCTTCTGGTGAGGATGTTATTAAATTGGTTATGGAACATTCACTTGGGATGTTCATTGTCTGAACTGCAACATCTACGTGTGTTGTTTCTTTAACTGACTTGTCTTCTTGAGTTGTCATATTCACTTGATCGGTATTTGTTGTTTTGTCATCAACTTGAAATCCTACATTTGATGCTTCTTTCTCGATAAGTTGTTGTACCTTGTTTTCTAATGACTTCTTATCCTTCTTAAGTTTCTTAATTTGCGACAGTAATTTTTCGCTATGGTTTTTAAATCGAAAAACTTCTTCATTTTTGTCAATATTGATTTTGTCGATTTCTTTTTGCATATTTTGTAATACCTTTTTACCTTCTTGAGACATTACTTTTGAAATATCTGAGATATCTTCTAGTGTTACTGAATTTGGTTTTAGTGTAAAATCTTGGAGCGTTACTTTCTTCTTCTTGTAAGAAAATGTTAAAAACTTCTTCTTTGTATTTAGAATAAAGGAACCTAGAGTTTCCATCCAAGGTAAACCCAAAATAATGTCCCCTTGATTGTCCCATAGGGTCTGCACTGAGAATTGTGATACAAATGTATAATCTTCAATGTTCAACTGTAAATTAGCTATGACATATATTTTATTGCAAAAAAGGTCTAATTCTAAGTTTTCAGTTATATTTGACTCTGGAATCACTAGTTGGTTTGCGATTTTAGGTGTTATATATTTTGCATCTTCTGTCGGAGAAACATAAATAATAACATCTTTTCCTGCTAGAGTTCCTTTAATGTTAAATAACGCTTTACCAACTCTGGGTGCGGTTTCTGGGAATCTTATGGCCTTCATTTTTGTATTAGACTCCATTTTTGCTTCTTGAATATTAAATATTTTTTAAATTACTTTTCTCTTCTTTTTTAATAATTTTTTTCTTTCAAGAATTTATTTATTTATTTATTTTCTATTATTATTTATTATTTTTTTATATGATA
>APFE030999410.1:78534-126404 GCA_000404065.3 Pinus taeda
TTATATAAAATTTTATATATACTTTTTTGAGACCCGCTTTTCCTTTTATATGTGACTATATAAGGCTTATATAGTATCCCTTTTTATAATTATAATAATATTTAATTTTTTTCTCAGAAAAAAATTTGGAAAATTGGATGAGACGTGACTCTTGGTAGGGTCACAATCTTTAGATTTGCACAATTAAAATTATTTAGATCACACCTTTTTTTCTCAACGTTATCAAAATATCTTTTACTTTCAAAATACCATGGGCAATTACCATGGGTTGTTTCTAAAACCTCGGTTAATGTTCTCCACGTAAAATGTAAAACTTATCACTAGTTTCTAAAACCACGGGCAATTACTAATGGTTTCTAAAATACCATGGCTTGTTTCTAAAACTTCAGTTAATGTTCTCCACGTAAAAATGTAAACTTACCACTGGTTTCTAAAACCACGGGCTTTTCCACGTAAAAAAATTTAAATATACTTGAAAAGGTTCCCGCTTATCTTTATTATGCACTTTTATCAATAATGTAAAATCCTTATATATATTATATATATTACTATATATATTAATTATATATATTCACCTTTTTTTTGTTCACAATATATTATTTCCTTTCCTCTTTTTTTTTTTTTTATATACCCTTCTTCTTTATTCTTTATTATATTTTTTTTAAATAATGGCCAAAGACCTAAAAAAAATGGAGAATCTCCCAATATATAGCGAAACGCTTCAATTATGACAGCAGCAAAGTTGATGATAGGTTGATAGCCAAAGGCCTAGTGATCAGCCAAACGTGGCTCTGATACCAATGAAGCGAACAAAGTTCCTTCTATAAATTAATTACTCCAAAAGATTTGGAATATCAAAATATCCATTAAGGATATAATAATATATTAATTATATGGAATAAGATAAGAATGATAATTATATAAATGAGAACGAGAGGCTTGCTTAATACCAAGCAAGTGTCTCTTTATGAGAAGTCATGTCCGTATTAGACATGCCTCTTCACCTAATTATAGCATAACTAACTATATTGTATGATTATTCTACATTATATTTTATTATTATATATTTTATTTGTTACAAACTCCATGCATTCGCCCACTGTTCTATAGATGCCGGTTGTTAGTGCGATACTTTGTATCACACCACAAGCAGACATGGTAAGGCTTATAGATCTTGCTTAACGCAATCGGAGGACCAAGACTTTATGCTGATAATCTTCTCGCCAAAGGTTAGCATCGAGTGATTAGACGTCTCATTGCTGAGTATGTAGCATGAATGTTCATTCTCTTAGGGAGATCATCCGACATGCAACAACCATCGTAGAGTTGTAGGTACAAGCTAAGCGTTGGCTGTCCTTCTCGATGGAATGTTTTATTCCCCATGCACTGTTAAAAAAAAAGAAAAACGTAGTGGTTGTCTAGTAATAGTGTTTAAGCAACAGTACGTTCCAAGGCACAAAAGAAAAATCATGCAACTAGGGAAAGTCATTGTCAGCTCTCCGATCATTCGTTGATCTGAAGGCGGTTGCGGGAGGATAGGGTTACCCCAAAATGCTTAGAGAATGGTAACAACAACCAATGAAATTTTTAAAAAACATATGGTTTCTATAATACAGATATGAATTTATTTAAAAGGGTATGAGTATCGAGATTTATGAGATAAGATCAAACTCTAACCACCATTGGCACATAAGCCTTGCCGAAGAGAGGGAGACAACTTTTAGTATTATTTTTAGGAAAATGTATTGCAAAGCAGCAACTTTCCAGTCAGGCCAACAGTGGAATAAAAAAAAGGTTGCTAAAGCAGCATGATTACTATAAAACTCCACAAAACCCATCTTCCTTAGCTTTTAAAGTATCACTGCATGGAAAAAAACATCGGACTGTTGTTTCCTTTGTGCCAATCGATTGGTTTCCTTCCACTTCACGAAAACTCTTTTGTTACGAATTCACAAATCCTTCTCTGGAAAAAGAAATTCAAAAAGATAAGCGTTATCTTGACCTTCCTGTGTCAACGTGTTTTTTTTTCCTATATAGGGGAGGCAACATAGAGATTAGGATCGACAGATCTTGTTAGGGTTTTCAAACCCAAGCGAAGAACCACACGCACTATCTTAAGGATTGAAAGTTCTTCATTTCGATGTGTTGTGGCTGACAAGTTTTGTACCTAGTAGGGTTATCATAATCTGCATGCGGTGAGTGGCAACGCACCATCAATGCTGCACTCCCAAGTTCATGTGTGCATATATATCTTGTGTTGGAAAAATAAACCGTGGTGTGTAATAGGTTTCGTAACAGTTCTAAGTGACATTATTGTCGAGTGACATATTTAATGATTAATGCAGCATGATATCAAAAGATGTAGTAGTGTTTTTTTATTTTCCGCACCAACCATAATGTGTGTATTTTACTCTGGACCCGGTAGTTGCCTTTGTCCTCCTGTCAGAGGGATTTGCAGCATTCCAAAAGGCAGAAGCCACCCTCTGGGCAACGGATCGGGTGGAAGAGAATTGATCAGAGACAAGCCTACGATGATGTGTCGAGGAGAAGGGTTAGTGCACGTAGGCACTGTTGCCGAACAATGGTGTCCAGTGTAGGCTGGCAGTCGGGAGAAGGAAGCAGCACGATGCTAGACTTCAACTGGCTTGGGATCCTCGGCACATTGCAGTCTGACCCTCCACCTGAAATTCACATGCCCACCTCCTAAGGAAAAAAAATAATAATTGAAAAGAGACGCAGGTAATCAAGCATTAAATTTGTATTGAGATGAATAAGTCTTTGTAGGGTTGACGATGAGATAGATATATGTATACATTTCTTTTTCTGATTGATTGTATTACACTGTGGGCGTTTTTATTTTTGGAAGTCAGATATGAATGAAAATGGGTTTTGTATTTACCCCAGAAAGGTCTTTTCATATATCTTTTGGGATTGGCTAATTAAATGGAAAATTCCCAGTTGTTTGGAGGGAGAGCAATGCAGTATATGGTTGTGCTCTCAACGATACCTCATTTTTTTTACATGAGTAAATGCACTGGTTATTGGGTAGGCAAGCTTGGCGGATTCAAACTTTAGACCTATGAATGAGGGGATCGCCATGGTTATTGTTGTAAATGTGGATGCATTATGCACACGCCCTACCCTTTTGTCCCGTGCCTTGGCGCTTGCTACGTTAAATTGATTGCTTGATTGATTGCCGGTTGATATATATATATATATGTGTGTGTGTGTGTGTGTGTGTGTTATATTGTTCTGCAGGAAGACGCCCACTGTCAGTATGAACCCCAAATTTACTCTGTGCGGTCGATAGAGATAATGCACTCACCCCATAGTTAGGGTATTATCAGCATGCATGAGTATTTTAGCATATGTTTTCTAGAGGATTGGTGTCTATGTAAAACCAACCTAATTTATATGAATACATAGATTGTGTGAAGCGTTGAATATTTTTTTTTGAGCATAGATAAAGTCAAAATGCTCATAGATCCCGAATGAATATGAGTGTTTGTGATTGCCTGGAAAAGTTTTTTTTATATAGCTTTTCTATGTTAACCTTTTGGAATGTGAAAATTTCATTGAGTGAAATGATTTAGTATGCCAATAACTAAGTTCTGGAGGATGCAGAAATATATCTTTAAATATTGGTAATATTGTAGCAGAATAAAAAATTTAAAACTGAAATTACAACTAAAATTGGTGGAGAAGAATGACTTCCATTTAAGCAACCGAGAAGATCGGCGTTAACCCACCAGTAATTATGTAGTTAACAATATTATGCAACAATAGCCTACTTGTTATTGAAACAATAATGAGAATACATATGCATTGAAGAGCTTGTGTGTATATATATATATATATATATATATACACATTGAGAGAGCATTAGATGAAGAATGGGAACTTTAAGAATAGAGAGTTCACATTATTAATAGTGCAGGATATATATATATATATATATATATATATATATATATATATATATATATATATATGAGGCAACTTGAATGTTATTATAAAGTGCATGTAAGAGTGTGAAATGGCATAATTATTTTCAATATAATTTGCCTATATACAATGCATTTTGGAGCTTTAAAAAAAATAAAAAAATATATGATTAAGAGGAATCTATTTTAACATTTTATTATATACCATGATCTATGCATTGGATATGCACACTAGTACCTATAAGTATTTTTGTGTACTGCAAATAAACCAGGGTAATTAATAAGAAGCAAGCCCAAATGCTTTTGATTGATGGAGGAAAGATCATGTTAATCTTATAAGTATTTTCTTAAGAGTATGAAACTATGCAACTTAAGAGAATACCTTAATGTATATGTCTCATATAGATAAGGTTTTGGGGAAATATTTAACCAATATGAAACCTTCCAAATTGGAAAGGAAATTGAGACATGACGAACATACTTCTTAGTAAAAAAATAAATTAAGTCTTAAATTTTAATTGGGGAATAAAAGAAAAATGGTACAATTGTTGTGTAGATCCCTGGCTAAATAAGTCACCTAATGCTTGAAAGGAGGATTGTATAATAGAGAGTCCAGAATTGTACCATCGTGTTATTGTTATGTAATAATACATATACCCATGCATTGCCATGAATTGTATGTGTTACCATAGCCTGACTGAGTGGTCATTCAGATAAACATGTTTTAAAAAGGATCATGCTTAGTATCCATGCATAGTAAAGAGTCACATGAATCTTCCATGCAAGCACTTCCTAATGAATTCTGATATTGATAGTCTCTTACATGTTGAAAGAAAGTAAAAGTTATTTCTCAACAATCATAAAGATGTTGGTTACACCAATGCCTATTAAAGGGGAGTATGTTTTGTACAAGGAAAGAGCGTGATTGACCTGATGATTATATTGGTAAAGTAGGGTGGAGTTGCTAGTGTGTTGTCATAGACTACATGTTTTGTTGCTTAGATGTTGGGCATAGTTGTGTTAAGCAAAGATTGGTGGTTTGTGACTTGTAGAATCAATGTTATGTTGCTAACAATGCTTAAAAATATGCATAGCATGTAGACATTTGGTTTTTCCTCCATGCAGGGGATTTGAGTTGCTTGAACTATATTGAAGTTATATTTTGTTAGCATACATGTTTGGGCTGTTATGTGTCAATAGTAAATAGGCAAAATATGCATGACTACGTTAAGAGTAAGGTTGGACAAGGAAATTGAAGATTATTAATCTTACTGATAGGAAAAACCTTATAACTAAAGTGTTATAACATGCAATAGGGAACAAATGCCTTAAAAGCAATGTTGTTCGGTTTTTTTTAAGATTAATAACAAGTAATGCATATGGGAGGAAGATATCATTACTTGAGTGGCACACTTACATAGGTTTCCTTCATGAATGCGAGAAACACAATTCGCATAAAACTAGACTATGATTTTGGTCAGAGATTAAACTATGGTCATCATGCTATAAAAACAACTTATAAATGGTATAATTGCTATGAAAGTATTATACCAAAGTAAAGGATGGTGACAACATGTTATAGTATAAGGCTATATAACCTGCACAAATTGTCATTCAAATTAATCTTTTGATTAATACATCTACATACAATGTGATTTGTTCTTCGGTTGGAAGAAAGTACGGTTAAGGGGAAATTTAACTTAAACAGATTTCTAGGACATATGCATCTTTTGATGGATATGCATAATAGAACCTATAAGTATCTTTGAGTGCAAACCATAGCAGTGGATGAAGTAGCACTAATGGTATGGACCATTGGGTCAATTAAACAGATTGATATCATATAAATAAAAATGCAAGCAATTTTGAGAGGTTCTCTTATTGGATTGCATTGATGAGGTGTTTGGACAACATAAGGATATGTTGCATAATTCAAACAAGAATTCATAAAATAGATAACTCATCTCTTGGTAAAGGGTAATTTAATGTTAAGGATGAGCTAACATGTAAATACCCTGAGATCATAAACACTTACAACTAAAAGTAGTAAAAAATTTCATGTAAAAGAGCAATAGTAAAACATAAAAGATGAATTAATGATCTTATGAATATTAAACTTCAAAAGCTACGAGTTAATAGTCTGTTTTAGAACATTAAGCAAAAGGTATGATTAAGATGAAAATATGCATGAATACAATACTATGCGGCTGATATCTGGAATTGATTTACACTGGACATAAAACTTTCTTAATCACATTGATGAACCATGATTAAAAATTCCTTGAAAACTGAACACAGTTAAAGATAAAGGAATGTTGGTATGATACTAACATGGTGGAAAAATATGTGGATAAAGTTTGTCATGCAGGTGGTACCATGAGGATGGTATTATAGGCTGTACCATAGATGGACTATGTACAACAATACATATGGGACCGAATGACTACATATGCTACAAGATTGAAAAAGAAATGTGTATTGGTGTGTATAATGTACCTTGTGTGTAGGTATGCATAGAGTCATTGGATAGATGTCTGGCTAGGTAAATAAACCTAGAGGTTAGCCAGAAGAAGGAAAGTAAGTTTGGTATAAGTAACTGTGGTTAATCGCAGTTTGGCATACATACAATTATGATGAATATATATTGTTATATGAACTAATCTGTTATGACCTCACAGGTATATTAATGTGGAAAATATGCTAATTAATGTATTGTATGCAGAGAGACTGCAAGAAGCAGATGTTAGACAAGAACACAAAGGCTTGAAAAAATGGAAGTAGAGGACATGCATTCTTCAGATAAAATAAATGATAAGCAATAGCTACTTTACTAATATTAAGTAACAGATTATGATATTTATCACAGTTAAAATTTTGCATCTATAAATTCTCACAATGGTTTGGAAAAAATGTTACAGGTAGCTATGAAAGAAGAGCACTCCTTGAGACTGATGTAACTATGAAAGGAGATGTGATGGGAACACTCCTTGTGACCGATGTATATCGGAAAAAATTGCAACAGATGGCAGGGCCATGAGAGCTGTTGATTAGGAAACCAACTACCTATGAACAAGGACATGATGCAGTGATACACCGAGGACGGTGTCAAATTTAAGGGGGGAAGTATGTAACACCCCTCCCTTGTGGACTAAATTATTGTAAACCTAAGCTAAGTTAAAGCTAGGTGCGATATCCTCCCTTCTGTGTTAAATATTTGTAAACCTAAGCTGAGGAAAGCTAGGTTTGATACCCTCCTTTGTGGGTTAAACTATTCTAAACCTAAGCTGAGGAAAGCTAGGTGATATATAATATGAAAAGAAAATGTTTTATTAAATAAATTAACAAAATAAATCACTTGGAGAGTGGAGCACCAAGAGAGAGGAGATGCTTGCCAAATCCCATGAGGAATGGGATAGAGATCAATATTTCATGATAAAGCTTCTATATGTGATTCTAGATAAGCTTGGATGGATTGCATATCCATTGGATGGATGGGAGATAAAGATCCATTGGACATAAAATCTTTGCGGGAGATAAAGGATAGTATGATTGGTATTAAGTAAAGGCTCATGCATGTGGAACAGTTATGCAGGAATGTCTCCCATAGAATTGTCGATGATTCACCATTATCTATGTCATGCATAAGCTTGATACTCTTGCATTCTGCATAAGAACTGATGGTTCCATGTCGCATATGGGTATTAGGATTTTAATCATTGTTCCTAGCCTTATTAGTTATAGCAAAACTCAACATTTATTCCAATTATGATGGGATAGGGATATCAAGGAGTTCTAATAACTGTATGCTAACCCTTTGTCCTAGTTGCGTTATAATGGCTAAGGGTTGATCTAAAGAGTACTGTATCATTGTATCTATAATGATTGATTTAATGCTCTTGTAATGGCCACTAAAACTCAGTTGTAAATGAGGAAATCTTTAATTTAATGGAGCCTAGGGGCGAAATTTCTAGGTAGGCTAAGGAGGTATGTTACATTGGAACAGTGGGGAAAGATGACGCAAAGGGTAGAAGTCGGAATTGTCGGGAACAACCGGAACTGCTGGAACAACCGGGAAAGATGACGCAGAGGGAAAACGCTGGAATTGCCGAAACTGCTGGGAAACTGCCTGAACAACCGAGAAAGCTGATGCAGAGGATAGAAGTTGGAACTGCCAGGAACAACCGGAACTGTCGGGAATAGCCGGAATTGCCTGAACAACCGAGAAAGTTAATGTAAAAGGCAGAAGAGGTGATGCAGAAATAACCGAGGTTACCCAGTCTTGTGTCGGATCAACTGGAATTCTACCGGGTGAAGTGAGGTAAAACTCAGATTTTCCGCTAGTATTTTCTCTGTAAAGGATAGCTAGATGAACATCCTAGATTTGTATTAAGATATTTCTCCTACATAATAATAAAACCCTCAGAGTTTATGCACCGGTTTTCCTGCATTTGGTTTTTCTGGGGACCATTGTGTCAAAAAATAAGTGTGTCCTATGTATCTTGTTCTTTGCTTTGTTTTCTGTTTCATAAGATCAAACATTTAATTAGTGTAGGTTGCAGAAGTAATTTTCTTCATTATTCAGAAGAATAACTTGATGAATGTCAGATTCAAATTTGCTGCAGTAGGGGTTCCTTCAGTGTAGGAATTTTCACATTTTGGACATGTGATGGATGGAAATGATATAGGATGGTGAGGAGAAACCAACGCTTCGAGAATCGTCAAAATCTGAGTTGTCCTTAATGAGATATGAATTTTGAAGATTGCGATGGGTTTTTGGACAATCAAGTCATGTAGGCTTGAGACAAATTTGTCCAAAAGACATGTCTCTTCAAAAATTCGTTGAGCCCTCTTGTTTGGTATAAATAAGAGGTGATGAGGATAATTTGAATCAATCCAAGGAGCAACACAAAGCAAGTGAATAGCTCGTTGAAGAGTCAAATTCTCTCTAATTTGGCTGCAGGCAAAGAAGATAGACCAACGAAGGAAAAGAGGGTCTGTTAGGGATTTTTTCAAGACTATTTGGTGACTGGATTTGTTCTGTAGGAGGGCCAAATAAGAGGAGTCGAGTTATGGGTTTGTTAGTGTGTGTTTGTGGGTGGATAGACCTTGGAAGAGGCAGTCGAACCCTTAGAAGATTGTTGTAGGTAGGCTGCAAATCTTATAAACTTAGAACAGGGGTATGTAAGGCTATTTGGGGGCTAGACTGTGCCCAGAATAGTAGAAAAGGAGAAAAGGAGCCTTACAAGGGAAGACCATAGCTGGAAAAGGCACTAAGAGGTGAAAACGAGGCGTTGATGTGGAGCTACAACCAGCCCTAACCAGACCACAAAAGTTACAGCAATTTAGCACCAAACCAAAGGTATGTTTACCATTGTTTTTGCCTTGAGTTGGGTCAAGAATTGACCAATTTGGATCAGATTTATGAGCAGCCTGTGGGAGCCAATTGGAGGGCTTGACTTGGTGGTTAGAAGCCCCTCCTAGGAGAAGATTTCACAATGGAGTATTGGCCATCATTGGACTAGTGGAGGGTAGCATGTTGGTAGCCCAAAGTAGCCCTTTACAAGTAGTCATAAAGAGAGCTTGACAGCTGAAGGTTGGGTGAAGTTCTTGGAGCCTAATGTGTAGCTCTTTGGTGGACAAATGAAGCTACTAGATTGGCAGATTGGAGCTTAGGTGTTGGCCAGCCTAGAAGAGAAAATTGGATTAGCCCATATTCATTGGAGCAGAAGTGACTTGCAACAATGATAGGTTGCAGCCCTCCTGGAGACTTTGTGTTGTCTCTTGATGGACTAAGGGGCAGCTAGAGAGTAGAACGGAAGCAAAGGACCAACAAGATGAGATATGACATAGATGTTGAGATTGTAGTGAGATTGTCATTATATCTTGTATTCTTATAATTGTGGATAATTGAGGGCCATTATACCTTGTACAGGTGACCTAGACTGTTGTATTACTCTGTTGGTTTAATATAATGAAGATTGGGTTGTTGTACATATTTGTACAATATTTTGTAAAAAATTGTATATATTTGTGCATGTATGATTTACTTCTATTTATATTCCACTGTGCAAAGTAGCTTTGTTGAGATTTTTGGTTTGGTAGCGTAAGGGATTTTAAGATTCTATCCCAGATACCAAGGTCGTGGAATCCAACATGGTAGCAGAGCGTGTCTAAGCTACTTTGGAAGACAGTGCATCAAAGTGTGCACAACGAAATACAACTTAAGAGGGAGTTGGTGATGTTGTAGGTGAAGGGCTCATTGCAATGTCGAAGTTACAGGTTGGTCTCCGATATGAGGACAGGTTGGAGGGGTTATCCAATTATAGTCCATGGAAGGAAAGGATCAAGTTGGTCTTGGAGGTCAACAGGATTCATGAGTTCGCTGAGAAAGCCATCAACAAGCCAACTGACCCAAAGGAACTGGAAGTGTACAAGGATTTAAACATGAGGGCAAGGTTGATCATCATTGATGGTGTGAAGGATCCCCTAATACCTCATTTTTCCAGGAAGAACACTACACATCAAATGTGGATGGCTCTTCAGAATTTGTTCCAAAATAAGAATGAGAACCAATTATTGGTATTGGAGGATAAGTTGAAGTCCACCAAGATGATACAGGGTGAAGGAGTGACTTTGTATTTGATGAGATTGTCTCAGGTGAAAGATGAGCTTGTTGTCATTGGTGTGACTATTTCAGATTCTGATATGGTGAGGATTGCTTTGAAAGTGTTCACCGAGGAATGGAAACCCTTCATCAAGGGGATCGTTACTAGACTGGAAAAGGTTGTGGGACGACTTCATTCAGGAAGAGTTGCAAGATGAGGATCTTCATCCCAAGAAGAAGGATTCAGATGATGACATGGCACTTGAAGCACGAATGAAGGGTAAGTAGAAGAAGGGCTTGAGTAAAGCATTGTCGTGACAATCTTCCTGCGTAGCTCCTTCTCCTCACGCAGCTCCCTCATACCTTCACTCGCTACTGTACTTTTCTTTGGCCCTCGTCGTCTAACCTGCAATGCACAACAACAAACATTCGATTTCCCTCTTGTTTGTACATATGCGTTAGTCTCCTTCGTTTCTGTTTTGTATATTTGGCTCAGGATTAGCATACGTATATCTTTTAGTTTCATTAAATTTTATCTTAGGTTAGATATTACTTTTATTTAGTTTAGTTTAGAATAAATAAAGTTCATTTAAGCTTTGTTTAGTTTTGGTCTAGTTTAGATTTTTTTTATTTTTTAATTTAGTTTTGGTTTTTGTTTCAATATCAAAAAAAAAAATCATAAAAAATTAAAAATTTAAAAAGGGGCATAAAAAGGTTTTGTTTTAGGCTTTCTTTTAAGACTAAATTTTAGATCTAGTTTAGATTTTTATTTGATTTATATTTAGGTCTGAGTTTTATTTTTAGAATTTAGATTTAGTTTTCATTTTTGTTATAGTTTAGTTTAGTTTTATTTTACTTTAGAATAAATCAAAAAATCAAAAAAAAAATAAAAAATCAAAAAGATTAAAAGTTCACTTGATTATTGATTAGACTTAGTTGATTAGATTATATCTATTTAGGATTTTAATTATTTTATTTTAGACTTTAAAATTTTATAAAAAAATTAAAATATAAAAATATTTAAAAATTAAATATTTTGAAAAAACTTAACAAAAAATTGAAAAATTCATTTTTGGTGTCTCTATGTTCCATTTCTCTATAGTTAAATGCACTTAATGTTTATTTTAAGTTAGCTATGTGAAAGTGGTAACTGGTCAACATTTAAATTTTATGATCGTTTAAAGCATTTAATCTTTATAAATTTAATTGTTGGATTATTGTTAAGGCATTGTGCGTTTGTTGAATATCTTGCATTTTGCTTATAAATGATTGTTAATCATGGAATTATAAAGTTCATATTTCTGCAGCTTTTGATAAACAATTATTTAATCACTAACTCCATAAGGCACTGGTACATTAATTTCCAAAATCAATCAGGTGCTAAATTGCCTCCTTGTGTCTCCCAACCCAACTGGTCCACAGTTGGTCTTCCTTTGTCCCATAGGGTCTACCCCCTTAGCCTCGAGAGATGGCTTAAACGGAGACATCGGGGATCAAGGTGACAACCCCCAGTTTGAGCGTTGTCGTGACAATCTGTGCGACAACATAAAGTCAAGTGTTTCAATTGTGGTGAGATGGGTCATTTTTCGTCGAAATCTCCGATGAAGAAGAAGATCGGAGATGACGAGAACAAGAAATGGAAGCAGGTCACCAGTGTTGCCACCTCTACTGAGATAGATTCTCTCACCAGGAGGTTGGAGGAGGAGGACTTTGCCATCATCTCTCATTTCTCGCAGGGTACTATCAATGAGGATGGATGGTACATGGACAGTGATGCATCGAAACATATGACAGGGTCACAAGAGGTTTTAGAAACTCTAGCCGAATGGGAATCAAAGTTGCACATGGTGTTGGGCGACAAGAGTTAGAAGGATATCCAAGGATCGGGAGTTGTGCCATTCAGGATGGAGACAGGACGGGTGATGCGGGTCCAGGATGTACTGTTTGTACTCGGACTCAGATATAGCGTGATATATGTCTCGATGATCGAGAAGAAGGGTTTTGAGGTCATATTCCAAGATGGGAAAGCAAGACTCAAGCCCAGAGGCTCTAGCTCTGCAGGTATTGTGCTTGGAGTTAAAGAGAATTATCTATACAAGCTGACGGGCAAGCCTATGGATCATAGGAAGAAGATGCAAAAGGACAAGGTGTAGGTGCAAGCTTCAGAGGGGAAGGTATAGGTTCTTGAGACTCAGGGAGAATCGAGTTCTAGAGGGAGCTTGTAGGTTCAAAGGGATACTTTGCAGCCTAAGAAGAGCGTGTGGTCATTGCGGAATAAAGGTGCTCCTACAACTACGAATAAGGAATCATGGAGAAGTGGAAGATGTTATAGGAAAAGAAGAAGAATCAAGATGCTTCCAGTGTGTTGTCGAATAGAATGTCTAGGCATAGCTACAATGGCTCAGATCAAGGGTTGTCACCCTGATCCCCAATCTCTTCGTTTAAGTTGTCTCCCAACATCAGGCTAGGGGGATATACCCTACGAGAATGGAATTAAGGAGAACTAGTTGGGAACTAACCAGTTTAGGAGACATAGTTAAGCGACCAAGTACTTGTTTTAGATTTAGCAAGACTTATAGGATTCGATTAGATTTAGACGATTGATACTAGTTCCTTATGGATTCAACTATCTTGCTAGGAAATTTAGGACCAAGTAATCGATGAACAATTGTTGCTTGGATGAATAACTATCTTATATGAAATGCAGATCCTAAAACTAATGTGAGATGCATGAATCTTGGCTAATTTTAGTTAAATCCCTATCTAAGTTTTAACCCTTCGATCCTTTCTATATTGACCCTAATTCTGTAGTAAGTGGAAGAGAGAAGATATGGTGAAGCACACTAAGGTGCGATTAACGATACCTCTCCTGAAAATCTAGCATACCCAGTGCCTCCGACGCTGCAGAGAACTGTGGCTTTGACAACTGCAAGGTCATTGTTTTGAGTACTAAGAGCAATAGGCTTCTCAAGCAAAGATGGATGGGTACCCATATTTCTATTGACCAAGCTTATGTTTGGAAGTAAATTTTAATTATGCAAGACTAACTTAATATGCAAATACACGAGATGATTAGAAGATGGACCGAGATGAAGCTAGATCAAGGATTGAAAGCTCTTATACCACAATTTATTTCTAAGTTATATGCAAAAGTCTTAATTGCCAAAATCAATATTCACTTTACAAGACAATGACTAAGAGATAAACTTCTTAAAACATTCAACTCAACAAAAATATCACGGTATAATGCCCAATATGAAATTAAATCACACGCTTATCACTTAAATTTATCTAAATTCTGTCCAATGCAATTATAGCTCAAAGAGAACAAAAACTTCTTCACAATTATTCAATATAACCCTCTCAAGATAATGCCAATCATGTAAATACTCAAAATACTCAACTTAGGAAATGTAAGATATACAATTTTCCACAAGTCCACGATAGAGTATTCAAAAATTACTTGCAAAAATCTCAAAATTAAATATGCAAGAAATATCCAATAATTTCAAGTTAATAAACCCACACTTAGAACGATTAAAAAATATTTAAAATCCAATGCCAATAATCATGAAACTTAGCATGCAAAAGGCTTAAACAATTAAATTTCGAAAATTAATTACTAGGAAAAACCATAAAATTTAAATTCTAATCAAATAAATACTTCCAATGATTTTCTTAAATAACTCCAATCGAGAAAATATTTATTTTTTCCTACAGTCAAACTTTAGAGATGTTAAAAAATTAAGTTACTTTGACTATAGAAAAATCTTAAATTTTTACCACAATTTTTTTTAAAGATTTAAAAGCTCCAAACCCTTTATCACAAAAAATAAAAAATGATACTTGGATTAAAACTTTTGTTACACCTGAATTATTTTTTAAGATTAATGTGATAATAATAATTTAATTTTCTTAAAGGGGAAATAAATCAATCAATATTTTGATGTGGAAAATCAAAAAAATTTAATATTTTAAAGGGCCAAAGGCCACTTTCAAAAAATTAAAATTTTGTATTGAAATGAAAAATTTCAAATTAAATTTTTGTATGGGCTAAAGGCCACTTAAAAATTTAAATCAAATGAATTATGAGGGAAGACTCAACACGGTGAAGGAAAAGTGAAGTCGAGGAAGGCGTGAGGATAGGGTTAGGAGTAATGCGATGGGAGAGGGAGTGGGAACTCACACGAGGAAAAGAAAGGAAACACAAAGGCAATAGGAATGAGGGCAAGCGAGGAAGAAGGGACGTGCAGGGAGCAACAGATCAACAAGGGGAGAAGAAACGACACAGTAGGCAATACAAAGAGGAACATGGGGTCATAGGATAGAAGGATGACTGCGTGCAGGAGAGAAAAATGCATAGGGAGAGAAGGGAAAAACACAAGTAGAGGAAAGAGGTTTGCAGATCAGAAAAAGAGCACTATTTAAGCTGTCGAGGGAAAAATGTAGGGGTCTAGCAACGAACTGGAAAGGGTTTCGAAATGCAAGGGAGTAGAGAAAAGAGGAAGCAGAAAGCTAGAGCTTCAAGGCAACGAATAGGGAAAGAAAAATGGTAGCTAAAGGGCCCTAAAAATTTCCCAGAAATTTATATTTTAAACTGATATATTTCTGCTTCAAATTGGTTCTCAGAAAAACCTCAGATCTGAACCTTCCCTGCAAACAAATTGTTTTCTGAGACAAGATCTTGCCCTCCAGGACCTAGATCTATTTCAGATCTTGAAAAGTCTCCTTAGAAAACCTTCATATTTATATTTGCACAAATAGCATGTGAAAAATTTTGAATCTAACAATTTTGAAATCCTACTGCAGTAAACCGATTTGCATTACCTACTTGCGTTTTTCATTTTAACATGTTATTTTCAAAATTATTTAGAGAATATTAATGCAAATACACAGCAGCCTACACCAATATACAAATCAAGTACTGAAAAATAAATGAGACAACCACACAAAGGACACACTTGTTTTTGGACTAAACGTCCCCGAAAAAACCCAATGTGGGAAAACCAGTGCAACAGATATGAGGGTTTTATTATTATGCAGATTTTTGAATATAATTAGGGTTTCAAATCCAGCTCACTCAACAGAGAATAAACCCAACAGAATTACCTCTATCCGGAGACATATTTTTGGCAGATCCAACAACTCGATGAAAAAACCCCACCGGTGACTGTGATGTCCCCAGTGTTGTGCAACAATGGCTGCTCACAACTCTGCACTGGGACTGCGTCACCCTTCCAATCAGCCTTCCCGGCTCAGAAATCGATTTACTGAATTGATGCCCAATCTGCCTCACAAAAACGCCAACAATGCCTCTATGTGATTGCATCAGTCCTCTAGCCTCTGTGTCACCCTCCTGGAGCTACGTTGTCTCTCCCTAGTGCTGTGCTACCTCTCTACTATGTATTCTCGGCCTTGGATGAAAGTCCCACTACCAAACTACCCCTATCTGCATAAGAAGCTCACTCTGAAATTCTCAGCAAACCATGCCTCAAAATTTCGATCTAGCTCAAGTGTTGCTCTCCCTGTGTGTGTTCTCCACTGACCCCAAGCCTTCCTTTATACTTTTCCTGTTGAGAAATCAACGGTCGTGATCTAATCTCTAATCAATGACTAAGATTAAATTAGACTTGATCCTCGTCACTTAGAAGCTTCTCACCCATATTTACATTAATTCACTTTAATTATTTTAATTTCCTAAGTTTTAACTGAGGCATCATTAAAAATAATTAATTATTTGAATAACATGCACTCCAGGTGGAATTTCTCCAAACGGTTTCTGGGTCTTGGAGATCTCATCTGTTCTAGCCCCTCCACAAAATTTCAGAGCTAGAGCACATGCGATGCTATCCAAAAATCAACACTCCTTCTTAGTGAGGAATGTGCTCTAGCAATACTTCCTAGTAGAAGTATCACACGGATCCACGACATCAGTCCTCTGTGCTGCAAACTTTTAACATAGTCGAACAAATCCCTAGATCAACTTTTCATTCCTCAACACTTAAATCTACGGATTGGAGTTATTTTGATGCCATTTCCACTTGTTTGAAATCGTTTTGCTTGCGGGCTACCAACCCACATTTATTTAATGCATTTTATGAAATGAAACTATCAGTGGCACCAGTATCAAATAAGATTTTGAGTTTTATGCCGTTAATAATACCTGAGGATTCCACTACAATGGACTGATATTCTGCTTGGTTGTTGTTGAATACTGCATGGATTCTATGATTTCCTTGGGTATTTGATGATGTTTCTTTTTTTGTTCTATGCATTATACTTGACAAAGCTTCCGGACAATCACGTTGAAAAGGCAGTCCTCCACATCCCCAACAATTAACCTGGGGTGATCCCCTTGAGTAAAATGGTGAGTTCCTAGACAAGGAGCTCCATCCTCTTGTGTTACTTCCTCTCATGTTTCTTCTTCTATTAACAGTTCCTCGAGATTTCCTTGGACTTATGTTCGATGATTCAATAGCTATAGTATTAACTGTCATGGGAACTCTTGTTCCAACACCTCTTGGGCAAATCTATTACCATAAGGAGGTATTTCCTGGAAACCCTGGCTGTAGGGGTTCTATTGGTCTGACACCCCTTTTTATTCCTAGATGCTCCTTTGCATAACAACCACATTCAACTGCCTCAGCTACTGATGATGGCTTCAACATCCTAATCATGGCCCCGATTCGAGGATTTAATCCATATACGAAGCGCTCAGGTTGATGTTCATCAGCATCTAGATAATGAATATATTTCACAAGCTCCATAAACCTTATCTCATATTCCTCCATTGTTTTGTTACCTTGGACTAGCATATGAAAGGACCTGACTTGCTGCTCTTGAAAATATGGAGGTAAGTACTTGGCCTGGAATATTTCCTCGAATAACTCCTAGGGAACATTATCTGTTGTGAGGTGTAATTGTTTTTCCAGATTCCCCCACCAAATCAAGGCACTTTCCTTTAACTGAAATATGACAATTTTCGTCTTGAAGTAGAAGATACTCTCTTAGTGCAAAACATATGTTCATTCCTTCTAACCATGCTTCAACACGTTCTCCTGCTCGTCCTCCTAAAATTTCTAGGAGTTTAATTTTGTGCAGCTCCTTAGAAATATCTTTCTTTGGTTGTCTATATTCAGAACTTTTAGGCTCCGCTAGATCTCTTTCTTCAATTTGAGGTTGCTCTTCTTTGGTATTAGCTATTGGCGGCCCATTTAATATTTCCAATATGGATTTCAATGAGCACATTATAACGGTTAACTCAGGTAGCGATTGGAGTTGATGATGGTCTCGGTGGTGGTGGTGGCAATGGCGATGACGATGGTGGTGGCGTCAGCGATGGTGATGCTACCTGATCCCGTTGTCGTCGTTGATATGTCCTTACCATCATGGATTTTCCTGGATACATAATAAAAATATTAAAATTTGAGGTACGATTTAAATTAAATATAATTTTCGTAAATTCAAGCTCTCATACGGGTATAGTTTTTTTTGTTGTTTCTATTTTTACCTGTAAGCAGGTCTTATCGATGCTGAGATCAAGGAGGGTGGTATCACTACCTCCTTTTCCTAATGCATGGTGTTATATCTTGATGCATAATAATACTAATAAAAATGCATGGTCCTCATAGATCATATTATCACTTTAGCATTTTCTAGTCCTTATATCTGCCGCTTCCCTTTTAATATATTTAATAATTCAAAATGCTAATTTATTTAATCAATTTAGAATTTAACATCTTATTATAGGTTTAAAAATTTGTAGTGTGGAACGTTAAAGTATGGGTTATCCTAAAAGAAATTTCTTTTGTCCTTAGATTATTACTTAGCTTTTCAACTATCTCATCATGAAAACTCATTTGAAGTAAATTTTATATAAATTATATAAAAAGTCATATTTCAAATATATAAATATATATGTATGACTGGTGTAACTTTTGTACATAATGATATATCATATTTTATGGTCCTAAAATAACATTATATCCTATGTTAAGATGTGCAGAGTTAGAACATAAATCAAAATCCCTTTGTAAATATTAAAAGCGTGTAGCCATGAACCACTTTAGCCTTCTAACATCTTATTAAAATTTGAGTTGAAGCATAGAAATAAACTAATGCAAAAGTAACACCTGCTGATTGCTGAGCCCCAAGGGTTAGCTCAGTTGGTCAAAGTCGTGCCTCGCCATCGGGAGGTCACAGGGTCGAATCCACCTGAAGCCCTTGGGGTCAGGTCTTGTAGTAGGCCGAGGGGCGATTTAGCCTAGCTATCGCCCAGATTTTTCTGTGCACGTAGCGATCACTCACTGACCAGGGTGCTCGTGAACCACATCGAGGAAAAAAAAAAACACCTGCCGATTGCTTCTTCAAACATATAGAAGAAAGAAAGAAAGAAATTATTTTAACTTCCATGAGGCTAAAGATAGCCTATGGGACAGATTGCTTCTTCATCTGCTTGATGTATTCGTCCCTTTTTCTGTGAAGCTTCACAATAAATGCTCCCAGCTTCTCGACAAACCCCTCACTAAATAGATTATCCCAAGAGCTAGCTACCAACATATCTGCATAACTTTCCCTATTGTCTTTGAAGGCCTCACATTCTAAAATGAAATGCTTTTCTGTTTCCACTTTTCCGGAAGAACAAAAAATGCATACCATTTCCTCCCACACTTCCTTTGGCCTTTTCCAGTGCCCTGTTTCACAACGGAGTTGATGAGAATTAGTCTTTAACTGAGCAATAAGAATTTTGGCTCTCCAAGAGATATTGGCCTCTATGTATGCTTTTGGTTGATGATTATGAGTGGGATTAAACACTTCAATATAGTAATTTTTATTTCTTCCTAGCTCCTTATCGCAAGTACGTTTGTGGAACTTTTCCATAACAAAATCTTTTATCTCTTTGTTGTTTATGGGAACGCGTTCAAGCAAATACCCATTTACTAAACCATTTGTTATTTTGTTGCATCCAATTTTTTTATCTCTTGCACAATCTATCATTAAAGACAACCTTAGGCCGTCTACCCTCTTCCATTTGCTCAATTTTTTTTAAATACTTTATGACTCGAACCATAGCAATTGCTTCAGTAGGAGCAGTCCCTATTTCACTTAACAAGATATCATAAGGAACTGCACTTTTAATCTTAAATTTGTTTGTAATCAAACGCTTCTGAATTTTCTCAGTTTGTCTCCACTGCATGTCAGAGGTACTGCTAGCCCACAGTTCAAAACCATAGAGAATCACAGGAATCACTAGAAGCCCAAAAAGAGTTTGAGTGGTCTTCCAATCCCATAACTCTGCCTCTCTACACCTATTTTGAAAAGCATAAAATGCTTTCCAATCCCCCAAAGTTCTTTTCTTTCTACAACCATTCTAGCTTATATTTTTGTTGAAGTCAATTCCGAGGTATTTTTAATCCGCAACTTCTTCCAGAATGTTTCCTTCAAAGTAGAACTTATGTTGGTTATGTTTTCTTTTCTTAGAGAAGATCACTATTTTCATTTTGTTGATATTGACTTGCATCCCCAAACTTCTACAAAAATACTCAAGGGATAGTAAGTGCTCTTGCAAACCAAGAGCCGATTTAGCAATCAGAATAAGGTCATCTGCATACCAAAGAAGCCTTATAACAAACTTGCACAAATAGATACCATCACCACCTTGTGAATTTAACCACTCCTCAAGCTTGTCGATATATAAACCAAAAAGGGTAGGAGACAGTGGGTAACTTTTCTTGACCCCGATATCACTTCTAAAACTTTCAAAAATGCTTGCTAAAGTTCTAATTTTGACTTTCACCTCTTCATACAGCGTATGCACAGCTGCTCGCAAATGTTTAGGAACCCCAAGTTCCTCCATTCTTTGCCAAAGTTTAACCCTAGGAACCGAGTCAAATGATTTTTTCTGAAATCAACAAAGCAACAAAATACTTCTTCCTTTTTCTCCCAAACTTTTTCAATGATGTGCCTTAAAGTTATGAAATGATCAATTGTGGAATGTTTAGGTCTAAAACCTGCTTGCCCTTTAGCATGCTTATCTCTTTCTTCTGCCCATTTATCATGATGGTCCTATAATTGGAGGGATTAGTGCCGTCACTGCTCTTGAAAAGAGGTATTGCCAAACTAGTTGTCCAATCTGTGGGGAGCCCTTGTTGTATGATGTTGTTGAAGAATTTTGTAATGTGAGGTGCAAGAATCTTTGAGCCCCACTTTAGATATTTCTGCTTGGAGTTCAGCTAAGTCTTTTGTTTTTCCAAAACCAAACTTCTTGATACCCATCTCTACCTCTTGTCCCGTGAAGAGTTCAGTATCAGTGTTGACCAAGTGGGGAGGGTCAACCTTGAGAACCTGCTCATAAAGTTGTCTTGCATAGTCAAACCATTTAAAAGCTATAATATTATTTCCAATTTGCATCTTTTTTGGTTGGATCTTCTTCCAAAATAATTTGGGATTATTTTTCCCAAGGAAGATTAGTTCTTTGCTCCTTGAAACCATGAAATGAGCCTTTTTCTTTCTTAATAACTTCTTGTAAGATTTGAGCTTTATGTTATCCTTGTTTGACTCTTTTTAAATGATAAAAACATATAATCTAGAGTTTTAGTGAAATCTCATCATTTCATCTCTTGTATTAACAAAAATATTCACTCAATATGAAATCCTAACCATCAATTTAAAATGTTCAAGTTTCATTCTGGTCAGAATTGTGTGAAACAAAAAGTTTTGTTTTGGAAGCTTTTATTTTTGTTGGAATTTGGTAGAGAAAAATAAAATAAAATAATATTATATAGTTTTAAGTGACTTATTTTAAACATCAAAATCAAATAATTTAAAAGTTTTTGAAATTCAAAATCGATATAAAAGTTGTACTAGATCTAAAACATAAAATAACTATAATCAACACTTGAATTTACATCCAAACTTTTTATTTAAAACATGGAAAAATTAGTTTTGAAGAGTCTTTTATCTTCTGTCGTGTTGGATTTTAAGCGTGTAGCTACTCTTTCATATTATTATTATTATTTTTGTTTAACCACATGGTGAATCGGTAACTGCCAGTCCTAATCTATGGGAGACCCAAGATCAATCCTCGTAGCTGCCTCTATAACACCAGGAGTACATCCAACTACTTGCAAGTCGATATACTAAGATCCTATGATTTTAGCAAGAGCTAGACTCATGTGCTGCCAAGACGGTATTGGGAAATCTGCCCCTTTAGCTACCACCACAACAGGTCAGTGTAGTCAATGAGATTTGCATTGCGGTCTCCTAGGCTTCGCCCAAGTAGACTTATCGTCAAACCACACATCACTGTACTACTCTTTCATATTATTAGTATCTAGATTTTCAATGGTAGGTAGCTCTTGACTTTTGAAATATCTTTGGTTTTTTTTTAAATTGAGCACACTAGGCCACCACGAATTGGATAGGTATCACGGAACAAGGTTTGGCTGGTCAAACTCGAGGCTTTACAAAAGAAACCGACTAAGAAATAAGCTTGGCCCGAAGGCTAGGAGAAGTTATGCTAGAACCTGTGGCGAGACGGATGTAGGTAACTAAATTGACGCTGGGAGAGGGAGAAAGGATGTTCCAGATTATTTGGAGGAAATTGGGCGTAAGGTCCTTGATCGCTTTCGAAAGTGGTATTCTTTCCCTAAACCTAAGGTTGTCGAATGAGAGCGAACTGGCCATCCATCCAGAATTGATGGGAAATTATTAGCAACGAGTGATGGTAGCACCTTGGGGTTGTCTAGTAGTCCATAAAATCTCCTCGCAATTAAAGGAAAAAAATAGTGTAATAAAAATACAAATAATAAAAAAAAAAATGGTGTTTTGTACAGTGAATAAAACAGTGAATGATCATCAAAAAAGATAATCATGCCACTTTCAAGTGGAACTGTGGATGGACCAAGTTACCAACCACTTTTTCTCCCTAGGATGTTGTAATGAATCATGACGAATTTTATTTAAAAAGCAAGTTCCAAGAATTTGATTGAACACAATGGATTCATACTCTTTCTCATGCAACTAAAGAAGAAAAAACACGGGCAACAATAAAATTCTAGGAAATTGATTTTGAGGATTCACATCAAGCAATTGGGAACACAAAGCAGTGATCCTTGATAGGGATGTGCACGAAAGCAAGTGCATAAAATCAACTTCATATGCTTGCTTTAGGAATTTGGTCTTATTACACTTCAACCTTTGTAAAGAAGTAATATCACAGTTTATATATATATATATATATTTCTTAAAATGTTAAAGATATAAAATCCAAATTTCAAAGTTAAATTCATTATAATCAAGTTATATATATCTATATAAAAATCGTCTACTGAATTTCGTAAAAATAAAATAACAGCATGGGTGGGACTCTTTGCAAATCTATTCCAAACACTAAAACTCTGTCTTTATCAACTTTTAGAAGTTGGGGAAATAAAAGTGAATTTTTTTTTAACACAAATGACGGTGACATTACAGGAACAAGCCCAGGTGTCTGGCAATTTCTCTTTGCTGTACTTCAACAAGCACATGTAATGTCACAGAGCCACTATTTTATAACCAAAATTTTTATTTATGATATTTTTTATTTTCTTTCTTTACCCTAAGGTCTTGAAGGGTTTAACCTCACTCTGATACCAGATGTAAGGTACCGAATTTAGAAAATTTAATGGAACTGCTACTTAGAAAAACCCTAATTTTCTATTAGTAGAATTTAACAAAATTGTTATTCAGATTAAATAGAGAATTCAAAATCTACTTATTCTAATTTTCTATTAGTAGAATTTAACAAAATTGTTATTCAGATTAAATAGAGAATTCAAAATCTACTTATTCATTTGATAGTACTTACTTGGAATTCTGTCTGATGTTGCTTTTGGCAGTTGCTTTGGTGTTCTATGGCTGAAGATTTGCTTCGTTGCGACTCTTGCTCCCGCTATGTTGTTACCAAAACAACCAAAACCTCCCTGCTAACTAGGTACAACCTAGGGACTTAGTTCCAGAATGCTTCCCATTTGATGCAATCTAATCCCCGTGCCCAAAAACTTTTGAACAATCAAGGCTCAGTCCTTACTATTTGTAACTTTCTATTAAAAGTTTTCTTGAGATGTAAGGTACCCAATTTAGAAAATTTAATGGAACTGCTATTAAGAAAAGCCCTAATTTTCTATTATCAGAATTTAACAAAATTATTATTCAAATTAAATAGATAATTCAAAATCTACTTATTAATTTGATAGTACTTACTTGGAATTATGTCTAATGGCGTTTCTGGCAGTTGCTCTTGTGTTCTATGGCTGAATATTTGCTCTGTTGCAACTCTTGCTCCTGCTACAGTACCAAAACAACCAAAAAATCCCTGTTGAACTAGGTACAACGTAGGTACTCAATTCCAGAATGCTTCCCATTTGATGCAATCTGATCCCCAGTGCCCAAAAACTTCAGAACAATCAAGGCTCAGACCTTACTATCTGTAACTCTCTGTTAAAAATTTTCTCTTTCCTTCTCGCGAAAATTTTCCTCCCCCAAAAAACTTCATCTATGTTCCCTTTATATTTTTCCCTGAGGCTCTTCTCAAACTTTCATTCGGCTGCATGATCGCCTCTCCTTTGTGTTAGCTCCGTGAGGAAGGTAACGAATTTATAATTAGATGCGGTGGTCTCTTTTTAAGATGACAGGTTTTTTATTATTTTGGAACCTATATGTACGATATTATTCACCCTCCACAATATTAATATTGTTATGTGCCTTTGTGAATTGGTTGGGTTAGGTAGAATAACATATTATATTCCTTTTTTTGTTTTCTTTATTTTTATTTTTAATTTTGTGTAACATGCATATTATCCTTTTTAAATGTTCATTCCTTTTGTCTATACTTGTCCCTATTATTTATTCATATAATTTATTTTCCATTTTAATTTTGTATAGTATAGATTATTAATCTTTTATTTTGAATAGTATTATATTGTTACCTATTATGATGACGACACACACAAAATACATATTTCAATATATTTTTTGCGAGTTAGGTATTTGTTTAGTATCTTCAACAATTACGTCTTTTATCCTACGCTTGGAAATTCTTCATAATTTAATATGAATACTAGTGCAGTACAAGTGGCGCGTACATATGTAGCTATGATATGCATGCCTTGTATGCATGCTAATAATTTACATTTTGTTTGTAGTGGTAGTTGGGTCATTACGAGAGCCCTATGTTTTTGTATTAAAGACTATATTATAATAAGTTTTGGTTTGAAAATTTCTCTTGTGTACTACATTAATTCACTATTGAACATTTTCCACTATGCAAAGTGCTTATGTTTTGGCATTTTAGTGTATTTGTGATCAGGTTTTAGACACAGACCCGATTTTGAAGTGCCAAGGAAAAATCAACAAGATCATTTCACACATTAACGCTAAAATCTATATTATAAGTGATATCTCTCCCATTGTGACTCCTTCCATCGGTGAAAGTCCGTAAAGAGCAAGGGGTTTTGGTTGTGGTGACAGTGGACCACTACCCCATTGTTTCTTCTTGGTCTAGTTTATAACTTGTACAGATTCCCTCTCCAAGGCTGGCTAGATTCTACTGCAACAGGCCATACGATATCCATATAGTGGCCACCCATCTTTCATAAGTCATGTCTCATCACATTTTTTTAAGGAAATCCAAAAAAAATGTAAAGTAGAAAAAATAATAAAGGAAAAAAAAGGGTTTTCCTTAAGAAAAAGTGTATATATATACAAGAATATTCAAAAAAAATTATAGATGTATATACACACATGCGAGGAAAAAAAATATTAAGAAAAATTCCTATATACATATATATTCAAGCAGAAATATTTAGAGTTATAAGAAAGTAAAGAAGAGTGAAAGATGAATTCCATACAAAGTTTCGGTTTTCTAAGAAATATTCTCTCTGTGGAGAGGAATATTATAACTGTCGAAAATCATTCATAAAAAATGTCAAATGATCAAAGTGTTACAGAACTTTCACTCTAATTGAATATCAAGGTGACAAACAAATATGATTACGAATTAAACAATTGGAAGACTAAACAGTAACATTAAAAAAATATGAAGATCTTAATGTTGATTTTTGGGTAGTATCGGATGTGCTCTAGATCATAAATTTTGTGGGAGGGATAGAACACATAAGATCTCCAAGGCTCATAAATTGTTTGGTTAAATTCCACCTGAATTGTATTTTATTAAAATAATTAATATTTTTAATGGGGTTCCTAAGTCTAAACTTAGGCAAATTAAAATATTAAGGGGTATTAATCAAAATATGGGTGAGAATGATCTAGAAGGCGGATCAAGTCATGTTTTAATCTTATCCGTTGATTAGAGACTTAATCTTGGTTGTTGAAGACTCAAGAGGAAAAGTATAAAATGGAGGCTTGGGGTTCATTTGGAAACACACACACAGAGATTGAGGAAATCGATTTTCTGAGGTGACAAGTTCTCAGGAGGAAAATCAATTGGGAGATCTTATAGCAGAGGGGCAGTGAGAATCCAAGAGGACTTTCCGGAGAATACTGACAGAGAGGCGAAGAGAGCTTGCAGAGAGGTAACACAATAGCCGGGAGAGTTGATGTTGGGCCAGTTTGGGCCCACGCAATCTTGACGCAAAACCAGAAGGGCCAGCGCAAAGCAGAAAAGCTGCATGTCACGCAGAAACCAGAACTAACGAGAACATCCAGAATTGTAGGAATCGCTAACGCAGAGGACAGAAGAGGTGACGCAAGGATGAAGCAGAGGTTGAAAGGCTGACTCAGAGCCTAGCAGGGCCAGCGCAGAAATAGCTGGGGTTAGCGAGTCTTGTGCCAAATCAGCCGAAATTCTGCCAGGTGAAGTGAGGTAAAACTCACTCAGATTTTCCACCAGTATTTTCTCTGTAAAGGATTGCTAGATGAGCATACTAGATTTGTATTAAGATATTTCTCCTACAAAATAATAAATCCCAAGAACTGCTACACCGTTTTTCCCACATTGGGTTTTTTTCGGGGACTATTGTGTCCAAAAATAAGTGTCCCATGTATCTTGTCCTTTGCTCAATTTTCTGTTTCATGAGATCAAATATTTAATTAGTATAGGATGTGTTGAAAAATATGTGTCAACGACCCATAGCAATACACCCCCTTTTTCGCAAAAGGGATAGTGCCTGTTCAATGTGTCTGTGTCATTAAGGTATCGTCATCAGCCTGATCATCATGTTATAATGTAAACCAAATCTGCATATATATGATGTAAATAATCACCGCAGATCCATGTCATGTATGTAATTTCTTAGGTAAACCTACTTTTCTGATGACGATTGACATTCTGGGAGGTTTTTTGTCTCACCAATCCATTCTCGGATGGTTGACAGAGTTTTCTTTCAGTCTTACCCCAAAGCCGGAATGGATTTTGTCACTAGGATCTTAGGCGAGTTCTAGTGTTCTAGATCGAGTCTATGTAAAAATGATTTGGGAATAATCCTAACTATTTGGTTAGGTTATTTTATTACAAATTGCTTGGTTTGCTAGATTATATTTGTGTCACAAAAATGGGTAGTCTGTGAGGGTATATTACAAAGAGTTTTCCCCCTTGTGATATAAAAAAATATGAAAATCATGATGTAAAGTGTCTTGAGGGTTGGAAAAATAATTTATCCCCTTATAGGTTAATTAATTAAATTTTCTAGCAAAAAATTAATTAAAATCTTAAGCGAAAAATTTAATTAATTCTATGTCCTGGGTAAATTTAAATTATCCAAAGGAAAAATTTGTTGGTCCCTAAAAAATAATTTTTAAGAGGTCAAGGGACTAAGGTAAATTAATTATTTTGATAAATTTTAAACCTTTGATCCCTGGAGTTAAGTCAAAGTCAAAATTTTGGCGAAATTAACTCAAAATTTTAAATTTTAGTGAATTAAAATGCATTTAATTGAAAAATTCAAATTTCCCCAAATATTTAAATATTTCGACAGATGAGATCAAAAGGAATTTTAATCTTCATCAACGGTCGAGATTGCTTTGACGAGGATCACTCGAACTAGCCGTTGGAGGATTTATCTTTAAATAGGAAGTCATTCGTCAGTCAATTCATCCGACCTGTGAGTCAAATAGGGGTTAAGTTTTTCTCATGTTACTCTTCATGGGAATACCATAAGATGTGTTGTTTTCATGCATAATTTTTTCTAAAGCCGTTGATGATAGCTTCTAAAGAGTCAATTGAGTACAAGTATCTTGCTCAGTTTCTGGGGTTTGAATAATAATCTAAATTTTGAACATAATAGTGGGTATCTCTATTTGTATGAGTTTTATTATTATTTTTTCGCTCTATTTTTAATGGTTGGATTGAGTTTTGCAGGAAAATCTTGATTTTAGATCCTCGGGTTTAGGGGAAGTTTTCAATTGGACCAGCAAACTCCCAATCTGTGTTTTTTGAAGAGCCCAGTAAAATTAATCTTGAGCTTATCATAAGATTTTTTTGTTGGTGATGCACGAAGGGTTTCAAGTTAGCACCTCCTTAAAATTTTAAAATTTACTTTTTGTGTGGGGAATTGATAGATCTGGTTGTTGAGAACCTTAGATTATCAGATCTGGGAGCGGAGTTGGACTCATACTCCTCAAATCTGATAGATCTACGATTCTTGTGCAGTTTGTCAATTCTATAATTATTTTTCTAACATGGGTTTTTTTGGGTTTTAGTTTTTATCGTTGTATATATCGTTTGGGTGTTTTTTGTTGTCGTGCAACTACAGATCTGAGGAAGAAATTTGTCTAGAGTCCAAATGTAAGCCCTAGAGGGTAAGATCTGGATCTCTGGGGGTTTATCAATGTAATTCTCCACGGATATTATTCAATTTTGTTATAGTCCAAGGGTTTAAAAAATTTTAGATCTGGAAACTTTCATGAGGATTTCAAGGCTAAATCTGAAGCATAAAAAATATAGACGTGGAATTCGATTTTCTAGGTTTCTTTTGGGTTTCTTGAGGCTATCATTGGCTGCTTGGAAATGCTCCCTGGGTTCTTTTTATTCTTCTTATTGCACAAATTTCGATTTTGTTTTTTAAGAAGGCCCACAACCTTTTGTTGCTGCCTGCATTCTCCATTAAATCTGCAAACTCCTTACGTTGCCTACTTTTCTCTGCTACATCCTCCTCTCTTCCGTTGCTGACATACCCCTACAAGAAATTTCATTGCCTCTCCTCTGCTCCTTTGCATCCCAACCTGTGTGCTCTTCTCCATCCGCAACCCATTTCTGTTGCTCCATTCCCTGCCTTGTCCCTTATAATCCTGTCGCTACCTTCAAAACCTGCTTACCACCCATCTTGTAGTCTTTCCAGCTTCGTCGAGCCCCTTCCCCTTTGTTGCTACCAAGCCCCTCATTTCTACTACCTATGTACAACTCCTCCAACACGCAATCTTCTTCCCTCCTGCCGCAACCTCCATCTCATACGAGCTGCATACACAACAAAACTCTCATTCGACCTCTTTAATTTTTCATCTCACTTTTTTTATTTGTATATGTGTTAGAGGTTACGGTTAGAATATTTTTTCATTTTCGTTTGAAATTCGATTTTGTCTTGATTTATTTGTTTTTCATTTCGATTTGTTTTAATTTCATTTTTTCATTTTTATATTTTTTTGTTTTGATTTCACATTTTCTTGTTTTGTTTTTACTTATGATTTTGATTTTATTTTTAAATATAAAAATTAAAACATTTAAAAATCTAAAAGACTTAAAAAAACATTAAAAAATCTAAAAAATCTAAAACATTTAAAACTTTGAAGACTTTAGAATGGCTAAGGAATTAAATTAAAAGAGGATTTGCGCTTTCACATTAAAATTTTTAATGTGGCCTATGGCCCATTAAAATTTCAATTTATTAACCCTTTTTATTTGCTTTTGTCATATTAAAAATTTAATTTCTTCATTTACCACATTAAATTATTTGCCTGAGGCATAATTAAATGTAAAATTTTAATTTTTGTGGTATTGATTTATCTATTGGCGAGTGTGATTAATATTTTAAAAATTATATTGCCTATCGGAAAATTATCCTAAATTTGAGTTCTTAATGAAAATTATCTTAAATCTGGAATCTCTTGCATGATAAAGTTTTTGGCATTTACATTTAATCGTTCATGATCGTCACCTTCACAACATTTATAAATTGCTCTGGATAGCTTGTTTTTTTTTAGTCTATGGTTACTTCAAATTAAAGACACTGGTCTATAATCAATTTCATCTTATGGTTGTCTTATTTTAATCTATCTATCTCAATTGACCAAGACTTGTTTTAAGTCCATCAAGTTGTTCATCCTTAAGTCTCCTAGAGTCTGTGTTCCCAGACTATCCTCATCCATTAACCTTAGGGACTACCCCCCATTGACTTGTCTAGGAAAGAGTCTAAACGAAGTGAGTAAGGATTAGAGTGATAGCCCTTACTTTGAGCAGTGTCGCAGTGCCTAGACACTTTGTGCGACAACATGCTGCAGAAGTAATTGGTCTCAGTATTTAGAAGAATAACTTGATGAATGTAATTTAAAAATCAAGTAGGTGAAGTAGATTCAGATTTGCTGCAATAGGGGTTCCTTCAAAGTATAGGAATTTTCACATGGTATCAAAGCATTGATTTTGAAACAGGAAGAGAAGATCCAGTGCTGAGCAAAGAGGCCGAAAGCTGCACTTGGCAACAATTTGAATCCCCTTTGAAGGGATTGCACAATCCTTACCGAGAAGCAGATCCAAGGAAATCTCTCTTTGAGTGAGATGATAGAGAGGTACGATTTCCAGTTCGTGAGTTTGCAAAGGCAGAGGGAGTGACGCAGAGCCTTAGCACAGTGCTTGAAGAGCACAGTTTCTGTCGAGGCAGAAATCTGCTGGAAAAGAATGAAGAGACGTAGAAGGGGAATTTTCTCCTCAGAGAACTTTCCACTCGAAAGTTCGAATTTCTCACTTGCTGAGTAGCTAAGCAGTGCTAAGCAGTGACTAGAGGAGCCAATTAGACAGTTGGGTGAGATGGCATCGCATGGGCTTATAGATTAGGACAGGTTGGAAGGAGCTTCCAACTATGTCATATGGAAGACCAAGATATTAGTTGTTCTAGAGGAATATGATCTCGAGGCCTACGTCAATAGTGTTGTAGCTATTCCTACTGACAACGATCAAAAGAAGAAGTGCAAGGCCGAGTAGGGGAAGATAAAGAGGGTCATTTTCTATGGAGTTCGAGATCATGTGGTCTCACACTTGCAGGGCAAGGATACAGCCCGAGAGATGTGGGAAGCCTTTTCTTCTCTACATGAAGGCTCTTCCAAATAGCAGAAGATGTATTTAGAGCAAAAGTTGTAGTGGACCTTGATGCAGAAAGGAGGAGTGAACCTCGCGTCTTCAGGACACTAGAGACTAGCTTCCTGTAGTGGGGTCCACTCCTCAACCAACCGCGATGGTGAGGATAGCCCTGAATGGAGTGTTGGATGAATGGCAAGATTTTGTCCAAAGCATATTGGGCAGAGAAAAACTACCTTCATGGGAGGAGATGTAGGCGGCTCTTCAACAAGAGGATTTAAGGAGGGACCTAGTGAAGGTCAACCTCAATGGTAATAGTGGGAGTGGCACAAAGACGAAGGAGGAGTAGGAGAACGCAGCTCTGGCATCGAAGGGACAACAGAAGCCGAAGCGAAAGAAGGACATATCGAAGGTGAAATGTTACAGTTGTGGCAAGATGGGCCACTATGCATCCCAATGTCCTTTGAAGAAAAAGGATAAGGATGAGAAACATGATCCTAAGGTTGCTTCAACAAAGATAGATGAGGATGAGTTTGCCATGACTGCCCACGCATCTCGAGGTGGGAGATGGGGTGATATTGAGTTGTAGTCAAGAGGACTACATGAGGGCAGGATCCTTGAGGTGCCCAAACTCTTGGATCACATACGGCTATGGGAGCCCTTAATGACAGTAGCAGATTGATGGGAGTCAATTTGTGCGAGGGATGATGGAGCAACAGTGGCAGAACTAGAGTGCCAAAGTCTGAAGCAGCATAGTGGAGTGTTGCAGCAGTGCAGGGGGCACAGAGCAGATACAACAGCAGCGTAGTAGCATCAGAGGGTCAGCACAGATTAGCAACAGAGGTAGCTTCAGCATCACAGAGTATCCAGACTGACCAACATGTCATCTTTTGGGTGAATTTTCAGTTTCTTACTTCTCAGCAATTGAGTTGCAGTGCAACAATTAACAGTGGTGCAGTGCTATGGGCAACATGATGCAACATATTGAGAGGGAGTTGCATTACATCAATGTTTTAAAACTCCGACTCCGACTCCGACTCGGCCGAGGGTCGACTCCGACTCCAACTCCGACTTGGTATCTACTCGGCCGGCTCGATTTCAATGACTCGGTCGTTGTAAAAAATACATTAAATATTTATTTTTTATAAAAACACATAATTTTAAAGATTTTCATTCATGTTTCCAAACACACAGCATTAGAATATAGATAGAAGACAACATATGATCAAAGTAGGCTCATGAATATATCCATTATCTCAAAATGGCACCCAGTGCATTGTCCAATACATACACGATGTTGATATAGAGATCAAAAAAAAAACACATACCCAAGGAGGCTATAAATGGCCTCTACAACAAAAGTCTGTGACCAGTACTACTGGCAACTGCTAGAGTTGCCAACGTCATCTGGCTCAGTGTTACTTGGGAGTGGGAGCGAAAGTGGGGAGCGAGAGCGAAAACGGGAGTGGGAGCGACATTTTCAGAAGCTCCTAGCTTGGGAGCGAATCTCGGAGGAGTTCGACAACAAATGTCACTAACATCAAGGTATATAGAGGGATTGGTGCTCTTGATTAAATACGAGTTCCATACCCTAATACATGACAAAATTCAATGGAAACATTGCAATCCTCCAATCCTGAAATCCTGAAAAAACTGATAAGTCTGCTGGATTTTGAATGAAATCTAAAATTCTACTTTCTCCATATGAAATCCAATGAGGCCGAAACCACTCTCAAACATCCTGAGTCATTTCATGGTAATGTTAAAATTTAAAGTAAAAGGATGAAAATGAAGATTAAGGAAAATGTCACTTTTACTTTAAGAATTTAACATTACCATGAAATTTGAATAGAATATCAATACTAGGAGAGGGGAATGGACCCCAAATAGCACTTAACCAATTTATAAAACACCTTGGAGTCCCCAACAATCAGCTAAATGTTAAAAAGTTAGAAAAAAATTAGAAAAATCCTTATTTTTTTGGGTGACTGGCCGGATTCCGAGTAGATGTGGAAACGGCCGAGTTGGCCGAGTCATCCATGACTTGGCCGAGTCATTGAATGACTCAGCCGAGTCATGGCTGACTCAGCCTCCCGAACCATTTCCTCCACCGAGTCATATTTCTGGGCAATGAAATGGATCAACTCGCCCATTTCCGTTTCGAATCAGCCGAATTTTGAAACTATGCATTACATATGAAATAGTTACAGTGGAAGTGTCATGGGTAGTAGTACAGATTGCAGCAACGCAGTAGATGAAGGGCAACAGGACGAGCATTAGTAGCACAGAGGACCGTTGTTGTGGATCAATGTGATACTTTTGTTGGGAAGTATTGCTAGAGCACATTCCTCGCTAAGAGGGAGTGTCGATTTTTTGGGTAGCATCGGATGTGCTCTAGCTCTGAAATTTTGTGGAGGGGCTAGAACACATAAGATCTCCAAGGCCCAGAAATCGTTTGGTGAAATTCCACCCGAATTGTATTTTATTAAAACAATTAATATTTTTAATGGGGTTCCTAAGTTTAAACTTAGGAAAATTAAAATATTAATGGGTATTAATCAAAATATCGGTGAGAATGATCTGGAAGGTGGATCAAGTCATGTTTTAATCTTAGCCATTGATTAGAGACTTAATATCGGTCATTGAAGACTCAAGAGGAAAAGTATAAAATGGATGGGGTTCATTTGGAAACACACACAAAGTGATTGGGGAAATCAATTTTCTAAGGTGAGAAGTTCTCAGGAGGAAAATCGATTGGGGAGGTCTTGCAGCAGAGGGGCAATGAGAATTCGAGAGAAAGACTTTCCAGAGAATACTAATAGAGAGGCAGAGAGAGTTTGCAGAGAGGCAACGCAGTAGCCGAGAGAGATGACGTTGGGCTAGTCTGGGCCCGCGCAGTCCTGACAAAGAGCCAAAAGGGCCAACGAAGAGCAGAAAAGTTGTTTGTCAAGCAAAAACCAGAACTATTGGGAACAGCCAAAACTGTTGAGAACTGTCGGAACAGTCGGGATAGTTGGCGGAGAGGGAAGAAGAGGTGACGCGGGGCTGACGTAGAGCCTACGCAAGGCCAGTGCAGAAATAGTCGGGGTTAGCCAGTGTTGTGCTAGATCGGTCGGAATTTTGTCGGGTGAAGTGAGGTAAACTAACTCAGATTTTCCGCCATTATTTTCTTTGTAACGGATTTCTAGATGAGCATCCTATATTTGTATTCATATATTTCTCCTACATAATAATAAACCCTCAAAATTGCCGCACCAATGTTCCCGCATTGGGTTTTTCCAGGGACTATTGTGTTCAAAAATAATTGTGTCCTATGTATCTTGTTCTTTGCTCCGTTTTCTATTTTATGAGACGAAATATTTAATTAGTGTAGGCTGCAGAAGTAATTTGCTTCAGTATTTAGAAGAATAACTTGTTGAATGTAATTTAAAAATCAAGTAGGTGAAGTAGATTCAGATTTGCTGCAGTAGGGGTTCTTTCAAAGTGTAGGAATTTTCGCACTTGAGAATATGTTTTGCGATAAATTATTACAAAATGATGAGGAATTCTTAGCAAAAAATGAAAATATTTCTTGCTTAAAAGGTCACAATCAAAACTAATTGCATGGATTAAAAAGTCAAAGAATATAAAACAATGCATTTAGAATTTGGAACAAGAGAATCAAGATCTAGGGAAGAATTATCCAAAAAAGATGAAGAAGATACTTGCTTTAAGAACATTCACCACTTGCTGGAACAAATTACAAATTTTAGAAAGTGGAGAACTTGACAATCCAAACATCAAAGATGTCAACAAATCAGAGTTGAACATTCACATCTCAGGAATCACAATCAAAATCTACTTATATAAATAAGAATCTTAAAAATTAGAAGCACTCATTGGAAAACAAAATAGAACAACTTCTCCAAAAGGAAGCATCAAAGTCCAAAATTCCAAGTTGAGGAGAAGGGAAAAAATACATATTTCATTATTATCATGATTAAAAAAAATTCAAATCCAATTGAAGTAAAGGCATACACAGATATTGCAGTATATAAATTATATAAATTCCAAGTGAAGATCTGGTGACCAACTAAGCAACATCAGTGCGTGAAGAAACTGAAAGTAAACCAAGAAAACACTACAAACATGATAAGGGAAATCATATTACAAGAACTCCCTATCAAGATCCAAATCATAAGAGCGGACATCATAACCAGTCAGCATATCAATATCACTTGGGACAAAAACAATTGGACTTATTTTCTGAAAAAAATTGATGTCAATGCAATTAAGTTGCATAATAACAATTCCTCTTTGAAATACTATAAGTGCAAAATTCCACATAGGATTGAATTATGATGGTCAGATCCTTTTACGGTTCAGCAATTTTTCTCAACAATCAGAGATTCATATCATCTCGTATCATCAACTATCATAGCACCAAGAACAGAGAATGATGTGAAGAGATTACAAGCCTGGGAAAAAAGCCATCAAGCCTTTCCTAAATATGCTTTGAGAACAAAGAATTTCTTAAGGTAAAGGCAATGTAATGAATATAAATATAAAATATCATTAATTAATGATTAATAAATGATAATTGGTATTAATGAAAGGTCACATCTGAACTAAAGGAAATGACTCTTAATGAAAGGGCACTCCCACCTAGATATATATACGGGGCCCTCATTTCCAATATGATATATCATATCATTTTTTACTCGTGCATTTACATTATATATTTGTCTTATTAGATACCTTTATATTCTAAATATTTTGGATATTTAATGTGTGAGCCAGATTTGGTTATCACAGAGATTAAGATGTGGTGCAAGGGGAAGCCATCTTCTATACATGTTTTCCCTAATGTACTCAATATCTTCAAAATCCTCAATGTTTTTCCTAATGTACTCCTCAATCTTATCAAAATCCCAAATGTTCTCCATGAAATCCCAGATTATGTAGTAAAATCATTACAATGACTAACAATATACAATAGAGTCTACGTTAGTCTGAGAAGAAGGATATACCTCTGTGGACAGCCTTCTGATCTCTTGGTTCAAAATAATGCTTAATAGGGTCAGCTCTTCAAGATCTCTCCTGTTAGCATTTACAAATATTTCTTCAGACACATATAAGGTTTTCAACCATAAGATCTCGAAACTCTTTTATACGTAACAATCTTGAAAGATTGCCTTGAAAAACTAGAATACAGAAATCCATGACAATTAGCACTATCCCACCGTAAATTATTATTTTCTGGAAACACGTAGTGACCGCTAAGAAGGGAAAACAATAAATGTGTGTACCTGTTTACAAACTTCAACTCCACCTCATCTGCTGACCCAAAAATATATTTACGGAACAACCTAATAAGAATGCATTCATAAGTCTCCTTGGCATATAAAAATCAACTACAAGAGATGAATTTAAAGTTAAAACAAAAGATGCTGGTAAGCACGTAATAACAAAAGAAATTGCATGTCTAATCAAAACAAAAGCTAACCTCCAGAATATGTCTCAATAACTAAAATGAGTATAATAGCTGCTTCAAAGAAAAAATCAGAACAAGAAAACTTCTGGCACATGTAATGGAAATGCTTCATCCCAAGGTTAAAACTTCAACCTTCACTACAGGATTTTCAAAATAAGAAATTTTTTGACATTACACATCTAGAAGCCCATGTGTGCTGCTTTTCTCTTCTTCTTTACAAGAAGAAACAAGAATGATTACTAGGTTAGCATGCATACATCTTAGAGCACTTGCCAATGAGATAAGTGATCCCATGCACTGCTCATCTTAGAAAGCCTATTGGCTAGTTCTTGACTCATCACTATATTGCTCTAAAATTGTAAAACAAAGTTACTTGAATTAGTTCCCTCTCATCAATGCCTCATACTGACCAATTTTGTTTTTCTTAAAATGAAGTTATTTTATCAGAAAGATCTCCAAAATCAACAAAAATTACCAGCAATGCCAAGCAGATCACCAAAAAGTTATGGAAAACCTTGAGAGCTAAGTGTGATCCCAGAAACTCATGCTCAATAAACTCTCAGTAAGCTGCACACCTCCTTCTATCTGCTGCTTTTTCTGGAATTTGTTATATACCATTTGGTAGCGGCCATGTTGGATCAGAAGAAAAGTTCCTTTCAAAAACCTTCATCCACGACATTCTTAAAAGAAATATTATACACCAAAATCTAAAAGAATACAGTGCAGTGCTGAGGTGCTGCATTAATACTGTTTCAAATGACCTTTCACATTGTCTTTGTTACCTTCTATTTCTGCACTACAAAATATTCTCAAGTCCAACATAAAATATGAAAACTAGGGTAAAAAGGAAACACCACCCACCGTCACTTTGGTGGCTATTCCCCTCTCTTTAGGATGGTGCTTTTCCAGCCAAGGGGAGAATCACTATTAAGAATATGAGCCTGTTCTTTAGGTGCTTATCTAAACAGATCAGTAAAACAGAATACTTTTGGAGTCTTAAAATGTTTTGGTGGTGGATTTCAATAAGATGAGTGTCTCTTGTGTGGGTTGTGGAGTTAGGAATACAAAGGAGCATTGTCCTTGTTGTTGCCTAGATTGTACAGGCACCACGACAATGGCTGAGGATGGGGATTGTCACTCTGATCCCCACCCACTCCATTCTAGCTATCTCCCAACAACAGGCTATGGGGGATAGTCCCTATGGAATGAAGTGAAAGCAAACAAGCTAGGAACCAACTTGTCTAGGATACACAGATGAGTAGACTAGTTACTTGGTTAAATTTAGCAAGATTAATGCTTAGGTTAGTTTTTAAGTATGAGACCAGTGCCTTAATGGAGTCACAATTCTTGCTTATGATAAATTAAAAAAAAAACCATGTGACCGAATGGACACCCGTTGCTTGAATGATTAACTAACCTATATGACATGCAAGTCCTAAGACCTATGTGAGGTGCAGTGACCTTGGTTGATTTTAATTATATGCCTAATCTAAGGATGGCCTTCTGTTAACTATTTTGAAGCTAGGCTCCAAGGTAGGTTGTGGGAAGGAGGCCAACAAGAAGCAGACTAGGGCCTGATTAATGATACCTTATGTTGTGCTTCTATCACTTGATGCCTCCAGCGCTACAAAGACTGTGGCTCTGATGACTACAAGGTCACCGTGTTAACCACCGAAGAGTTGCCAAGCCCCTCAAGCTCGGTGAGAAGGGTTGCCCTAGATCTCTATCAACCTAGCTTATGCTAGGAGGTAAGTTTTAATGCAAGCTAGATCTAAGATGCTTATGCAATGATGATGAGTGAAATTATCTTAAGTTAGGATTATTTTAGATATTTAAGTACTTAGCGTGAGTTTTCATAAAGCAAGAGTACTTAACAATATTGAGATAACAATCTTAACAAGACAAATGCCGAAAGATATAAATGCAAACTTCACAAGATATTTCTCACGATGCTATATTACTTATCAATTAACCACAAAGCTATAAGATGTCAATATTCAACAATGTTAGATGAGCCAAATATCTCAATGGAAACTTTGATGCCCAAAACAAGATTAAGAATGATCTTACCACTTCAATGGCAATTACTAAGAGGAACTTAATCATATCAACAAGATACACTTATGCTCAAGAGACTTATCATCAAAACAATTTATGATTCAAGTGCTTTTAGGTGAGTGAGCTTATTAGATGTGAAGTACAAGTTCTTATAACACATAAACTCACAAGAACATCACAATGCTAGTTATTTTCACCATATAAATGCTAGGAACAAGTAACAACAAGATATAGATCTATGAAGGCACTTATGTACTTTATGTTCTTATGATCTTTTTATAAGCAGAAACTGACTATTATGACAACAGTAAGTAAATAACAAATTTCTAGTCTATATGTTTTCCCAATGTTATAAGAAGCAACCCAATTGCCATGCAAACTTAACCAACTAAAAATTAGATGAATTAGCACCTTTAAAATGTATTTTTCAGAGATACTTCAGAGCTGATCTATTAATGACAGCAATAAATCATAGATCACCAAGCTAATGAGGCTAAGAACAATGCCAGAATTTCCCTAGAATAGGAAAATTTACCGGAAATTGAAAACTTCAAGTTTTTTTACCCTTATTAGGTGTATGCTTCAGAAATTTCAGATCTGAAATCTTCAGTTATGCTGTAAATTCCAGCAAACATAAAATTAGATTTAGGCTAAATCTAAGGTGCCCAAGTGTACAAAGTTTAGAAAAATCAATATTTAGCAATTTTGACCATTTAACCTATGATTTTAGGATTTAATTATTACTGATTTGACTGTTGTAGTAAAAAGGAGAGAAAACTAGGGTTTAGAGGTCAAACCCTAGAACTAAGGCCTTGTAGATCCCTTGGTCAAAACTTGCTGAAACTTTGGGGTCATGTTGCCACCTGAAAAATAGAATTTTTGAGCCCCAAAACCTGCAAAACCACCAAGTGCTTTAGTCCAGAAAAATCAGAGAAGGATCTAGGGTAGGTTAGGGTCAAGGCGGGCTAACACCAAGCCCAGTAGGGCTAGCGTTGGGCTAAAAAGTGCCAAGGAGGGTCAGCACTAGAAGAGAGAGGCCCTAAAAAGGGTTGTCATGGGACAACAAGGGCCAAGGCCTAGGCTGAGAAGGAGGCTGAGGGCCTAGAGAGATCCCTAATGCCCACGGCCTAAGGCTTAGAAGTCTAGAAGGGATGTTGCAAGCCATTAGAGGACTGCGACTAAGGGAAGAGAGGGGAAAAGGAGAAGAGGAGGGGTCGAGGAAGGAAGGAGGGTCGAGGAGGGTTAGCAGAGGAGGGCCGAGAGGAAGGAGGGACAAGGAAAGGAAGGTTGAGGGGAGGAGAAGCCTGCAGTAAGCATAGGAGGTGAGGTCGTAACCCCTAGGGCTCACGGATAGCCTTAGACAGGCTCGAAACCCTGATGCAAAGGGCCAAGGAGAGACGCTGAGGGATTGGAAGGGAAAATCGGGGTTGGAAGCCATGAAAACTGTGAAACCCTTGCTCAAATTTTTTTTGTGCTTCAACTCTTCAATTTTCTGAAAATTCCTTTGTGGGCAGCCCTGCAAATTTTCCAAGAGATATATCTTACCCTTAATGGCCTAGATCTAGTTCTTCCACTTGATCCCTTGCTCCAACCCACAAAAATGAAAATAAAACACCCAACCCCCAAATATATACAAAATAATTTCAAACCCCAAAACCCAAGTTAGAAGAAATAATATACAAGCTCTGTTTACAAAATTATTCACAAGATCTACAAATATACAAGGGTTTTAAAAATTTTGAATTTTTGAGAAAAATATTTTTATAGAGTTTTTTTCCTGTGATGAATGGCTAAAAATACTTTAGAAACCTTAATGTATACTATAGCCTTAACGAATATTTAATCCACCATACACATATTTGGAATCCAAGTAACAATGATTCTTGTCCAAGTTTGTGAACTTGGAGGCCAAGGACTGAAGTACCTGCAAGCACTATGTATTTATCTCAAAAATAATTTGTTAGATCACATGGGCAATCAAACCACTTAAGATTAGCCCAAAACTATCAATAGTATGATTTTATCTCCATCGAATGAAAAAACAGATCTTACCAATATTCAGCACAACATAGAGATGTCCATAGTCAGCACATACCACAAATCAATAAGCAAGAATGTGAAAATTTCTACACTCCAGAAGGAACCTCTAATGTAGCAAATCTGAATTTACTTCACCTACTTGATTTTTAATGTACATTAACCAAGTTACTCTTTTGAATACTAAAGCAAATTACTTTAGCAGCCTACACTAATTAAATATTTGATCTCATGAAACAGAAACTAGAGAAAAGAACAAGATACATAGGACACTTACTTTTGGACTTAATAGTCCCCAGAAAAACCCAATGTAGGAAAACCAGTGCAGCAATTCCGAGGGTTTATTATTATGCAGAAGAAATATCTTAATACAAATCTAGGATGCTCATCTAGCAATCCTGTACAAAGAAAATACTGGCGAAAATTCGAGTGAGTTTTACCATTTCACCCGACAGAATTTCCGCTGATCCGACACAAGACTGCCAAACCCTAGCTATTTCTGCGTTGGCTCTGTGTCAGCCCTACGTCACCTTCCCTATCCTCTGCATCAACTCTCCCGACTATTCTGGCAGTTCCCAGCAGTTTCGGCTGTTCCAACAATTCTGGATTCTGCGTGACAGGAAATTTTTCTGCGTTAGCTCTCCCGGCTACTGCACTTCCTCTGTGTCAGTTCTCCATGCTGCTCCGGCAGTTCCCAGCAATTCCGACAGTTCTGGCAATTCTGGATTCTACATGACAGACAAATTTTCCGTGTCAACTCTCCCAACTACTGCGTTGCCTCTGCGTCAACTCTCTCCGCCTCTATGTCAATATTCTCCGGAAATTCTTTCTCCCGGATTCTCACTGGCCCTCAGCTGCAAGATCTCCCCAATCGATTTTCCTCCTGAGAAATTCTCACCTCAGAAAATTGATTTTCTCAACCTCTTTGTGTGTGTTTCCAAATGAACCCCAAGCCTCCATTTTATACTTTTCCTGTTGAGTCTTCAATGACCGAGATTAAGACGCTAATCAATGGCTAAGATTAAAACTTGACTTGATCCGCCTTCTAGATCATTCTCATCCATATTTTGATTAATACCCATTAATATTTTAATTTTCCTAAGTTTAAACTTAGGACCCCACTAAAAATATTAATTATTTTAAAAAAATACAATCTGAGTGGAATTTCACCAAATGGTTTCTAGGTTCTTTAGAACTCATGCGCCTTAGCCTCTCCGCCAATTTTCAAAGCTAGATCACTTCTGATGCTACCAAAAACTAACACTCCCTCTTAGCGAGGAAAGTGCTCTAGCAACAATGTCCATCTGCATGCTGCGCTGTTCTTGAAGCACCTCCTTTCTGCACTGTTGCTGCCACCAACATTGTGCTGCTAATGCTACTGTAATGCTGCCTGTTGACCTCTACTGGTCAACTACCCATGCAGTACACCCCCTATTTTTTTTACAAAAAGAGGCAGCACCTGATCAACATGTCTGTGCCATCCTGCAGTCATCAACAGCTTGATCAATCGTTTCTGTAAACCCAGTCTGCATGTATTAATTGTAAATAATCCTAGCAGATGTGAGTCGTGTTGTAAATTGCCTAGGTGGACCTAACTTTCCTATGATAATCTATGTCCCGGGAGGTTTTTCGTCTCACCGATTCCACGGATCGGCAGAGTTTTCCTTCAAACCTGACCCCAAAGCCGGGATACACTTTGTCATTGGAATTTCAGAGAATCCTAGTGTGTTAGCCTGCTAGATTATAGTCAGGTCGCAGAACTGGGTGATTTGTGAGGGCTCTGTGTTAAGGGGGTTTTTCAACCTTACAATGAAATTGTAAAGCATGATGTAATGTGTCCTGAGGTTGAAAAATGTTTAATCCCTCATCAAGTCCTAATCCTAGGTCTGGTGATGTTTCCAAAGCTTAGTTCGTTGATCCATAATACAATAATAAATAATAAAAAAAAACAAATAAAAAAATAAATATATATATATATATATAATTATTATAATATAATATTATATATATACAATATATATAAATAAATAAATAAAAAAAGAATAATAAATAATAATATAATAATAATTAATAATAATAATAAATTTTAAAAAAAACCCTAAATAATAAAATAATAATATTTTTGTGATGCGTGCAAAATATCTTTTTAAAAAAATAAAATCGACGGATGAGATCAAGAGATATCTTGATCCTCATCAACCGTCGAGATCATTTCAACATGGATCACTCGAACTAGCCGTTGGGATCGTTTCCTTTATATAGGGTCTTAGGTGGTCATTTCAGGGCATCTGATCTGTGAGTCTGGTACTGAAGAAGCTCTCTTGTAAACTTTTTTCTGGTTAATAAAAAAAGACTTTGGGGTCCAAATTTGGCTGGTGTTACTCTCTGGAAGTGCTGTGAGATGTTTAATTTTCTGCATATTTCATTTTTCAGCCATTAATGATTTTTTTTTAGTATTGTGAGCACAGGTATCTTGTTCATGTGCTAGGGTTTGAGGGTTGTTAGGGTTTCTGAGATAATGGCAGGTATCTCCATTATTTTCTGAAATCTAGCAGCTTTATTTCTCTCTATGCTGATGTTTGCTTAAGCTGTGCAGGAAAAAGCCTTTAATGAAAAATATTGGTGGGCGTTTGGGGAAGTTCTAGGCTGAACCAGCCAACTCCCACAGGCTCTTCTTTACAGAGCCCAGCTGATTTTGGCCCTGGGTCAATCATTTAGTTTGTGTTGTTTCTTGAGAGTTTTCTGAAGCATTTTTTAAATCTGAAATTTTCTAAAATTTTTTGGATGGTAACTGACAAATCTGGCTTTGCAGAGCCAAAGTTTTAAATTTTAAAATTTTGATCAGTTTGCAGGGTTTTAGCTTTCATATTTGCAGATATTTTTCGGGTGCTTGTTTTCGTTTGCAGGTTGCAAGGTGTTTAGGCAATCTCTGAAGGTTTATCCAAATTAAATTTTGGTGTTGCTCTGGATTTTCAGCGCAGCACCTTCATTGGCTTTTCAGCAGTCGATCTTCTTCCTCAAACGTTCTACACGCAAACTTTCTGTCCACCCTCGAATGCACTCTACGATTTGATAGTGAAGACTAGTTTTCTTGTACGTGGGCCAAGGTTTGGCTATAATATCGATTTCTCCATCCCTTGCTGACACGAGTATTCAAACACGCAGCGGCCAGGCATTGTCCCAGTTTGAAATTCATCTTTTTTCTGGTCTCGATCAAATTGTTCAAACACGTAGGTGCGTGGGTGACTGCTTGGGTATTCTTCTACGCTGTCCAGCTACCATTGCCATCAAAAAATCGAGCTGGCATGCAAGAACCTGCAAACAAAATTTTGAACTGTGAGCTTCAGGATCGATTTTCTTGCCTCACGGGCCAGGTCGTTGCAGTCGTGGTTTGACTTAGCCGTTTTCGAGTTTCTTGTTGCGTGGACCTGGCAAAGCACCTGCCTATCTCCAGCCCTCACTGCTCACAAAGCTACGTCCGTTCTTTTCCCCTGCCCGCTGCTAAACCTGCGTACCTGCAAAACACCATAACCTGTAAAACTCAAAAGACGGATTACAGCAGCCACATTTAAATTGTTTTCTTTACAAGTCGAAATTTCGGGTGCTGGTGAATGCATCGTGGGCCAGTAATCTCTGTGGGTGAATGATTAAACTGATTGGCATCAGCTCTTCATTTGTTTCATTGTCGTTTTTTTTTTCATTTATCATCTGCACATACAAATCGAATCCGTCGAGGCACGGCACGAAGGGCTGCATGCACAGGTATCGATTTGCTGGACCCTCGATCCATAGGTGAACGCAGGTGCGTGTTTTTCGTCCAGGTTGAGTCGGGCCAGGTATGCGTGAGATTGGTAAGACTGTCTGAGATCCCGTGTCTATTCATTTCTTTAAATGCGTGAAGGGTTTAGCCTGTTCATTTCATAACTAGAAATCAGTTCCGCAGGGTTAAGTGAGTCACGTATTTTCGTTTTTTTTTTTTTTTTATTTACCATATGTGTTGTTAAATTTTTTGATAGCGTAGGTTTATTTCTTCGTTGGTTTTGTTTTGATAATTTTCTTTTTTAAGCTTTGTTATTTTTGGTTTTTAGTTTAGTATATATGTAGGTTTAGTTTAGTTTTAGTTTAGAAATTTATTTTATTTTATTTTATTTTCATTAAAAAAAATAAAAAATATAAAAAAAAGGGAAGTTAAAAAAAATATAGTTTTGGTTTTGTTTTCATTTTTTATTTAGTTTTGTTTTAGATTAGTTTGATTATATTTAATTTTATTTTTAGGGTTTAGCTCCTAGGCTTTTAATTTTAGATTAAATTTTGGTTTTAATTTTTACTTTGAATAGACTTTAATGTTAGATTTTAATAGTTGTTAGTTTAGTTTAATAGTTTTAATTTTATGAATTTTTTAGCTTTAGGGTCTTTTAATTTAGATTTATTTTTTTTAGAATTTCCATTTTATTTAAAACTTAAAAAAATTCAACTAAAAAATTTCGTTAGGGTTTTAGTTTAGATTTTTAAATTAGATTTTGAGTTTTGTTTAGTTTAAAATAATTAATTTAGATTTTATATTTATTTTGTTATAAAAAAATAAAAAAATAAAAATAAAAATTTAAATTAAGGGTTTTGAGATTTTTATTAGTTTAGATTTAAAAATAAATTTTGTTTTATTTTAAAATAATTAAAAAATCATAAAAAATATATATAAATGAAAATCAGATAAAAAAATCTCCTTTAGGGTTTAGGATTAAATTTTATCTTTTGTTGTAATTTTGTCAGAAAACATAAAAATTTCGTGGAAAATTATTTTTTGTCAAATTCAGTTGTTTTTGTGCTATCTCTTTCACGCTGAATTTCAAGTCGAGATACGAATTTGATATCTAGTTAATGGTCAGCACTCATTTTAAAATATCTCAGTTGCTGGATATCGTTTTGGTTATTCTGAGAGTATTTCAATCAATTTAAGGCACTGGTTTAAGTTAATCGAAATTATCTAGTATTTGTCTTATCGTGTCTCGTGTCTCCCAACCAACTGGTTGACAGTTGGTCTTCATCATCTCACAGGGTCTACCCCCCTTAGCCGCGGGAGACAGGCTTAAACGGAGGGATCGGGAATCAGAGTGACAGCCCCCGGTCTGAGCGTTGTCGTGTCAATCTGCGCGACAACATTTTTGGCACCGTTGCCGGGGACAGAGTTTTTCTGTCCTTGGTTCTTTTCAAGCTTTTCTGTGTTTAACTTCCTGTCCGGGTGGTGACTCCACATCATATATTATCTTCGAGAGTGTATACTAGAAGGCATCCAAGTAGTCTGTGTAATCCTGCTCCTGATCCTGAGAAGGCCCTCAGAGTACGATTACACAAACTCTCTTCTCGTACACTTCTTGTTAATCTCGGACAAGAAGCCCTTTCTGATATCCACTTTCTTTTTACTCGTCCAGTCGAGCACGACATCATGGACATCTTCTCCCCATGTAACTTTGCTAATATCCCAGGTTATCCTCATGATACTCCAAAACATGGAATGGATAAATTGCCCATCTTTCAGGGAGACAACGCAATCAGTGCCAATTCGCATCTGAAAGCCTTTAGTTCGTGGTTGGGGAAGTATGCAAGGTCGACTGATTTTAATCATGAAGATGTTAAAATGACCCTTTTTGTTCTAACTCTGGAGGGTGATGCTCTAGATTGGTTTACTGAGAAACCTCAAAATTCATTTGACTCCTTGCAATCAATTGTTAACGCATTTAAAGAAAAGTATGGGGATAAACGAGAGGGAAGACACCTAGTAAAAGCCATCAGCATAATTAAAAAGAGAGAAAACGAAACTGCTGAGGAATTTAATAAAAGGTTTAACGACATCATTAAAGAATTACCTCAAGATTATAAACCTACTGACAAGTCTCTTCGAGACTTCTACATCGATGCCTTTAGTCCTGAGCCATCTTATGAGCTAAGGCGTGCCAGACTTAATGATTATAGGGATTGCCAAGCCTTAGCTATCGAACTTGAAAAGGACAAGGCGGCATCCGGAAAATCTGAAATCCCAGGCTTCGATAGAGCTGCTACCAAAGTAAAAGAAACTAAAGGAAAAGCAGTTCAAGAACCTGAGAGTGAACTTGTTCTCAAATTGCTTCAAAAAATTGAAACTATGGAAATTAATCATAATAAGGAGATAAACACTTTGCAGAATAGGTTGATTCAAATGGAAAGAGCGCAATCACAAAATTTTCAGCCTCAAAACAATAATAACAGAAATAATAATTGGCAAAGAAAGGGTCAGTCTAGTGAACATAGACCCCCTAATCCGCTTGCTAATCTGGTGGATGATGCTCCTCCTTACTGTCGTGTTTGCGATGCTCTTCATGATGAATCTTCTTGTCCCATTGTCAGAAGAATCTTGGATAATGGAATGTTTGGGACAGGGGATCAAATAAACGTGGTAGGGAGCAAGTTTCCTTTGCCTATGAATGATTGGATAGAGGTTAAGGAAAGGAGCTATGATGTTATAAATCCTTCATCTTCTTTTAGTATAAATAACCTTGAAAATAACGATGATATTTTGGCTAGGTTATACGGTGAGAAACCCTCTCCTGAGAAAATTTTAGAAATCGCTAGAGATAAGGGTTTGACATACCAAAGAAGGGATAAGGATCAGAGCGGGAATCAAATTCCCACTCGAACTTTGAACCATGGTGCAAACTCTGGAATGGATATCGATTTGGGAAGTTGGTTTAACAATGCTAAAATCTGGGTTCCCGTGTCTGAAGTTGTTAAGATCCCTTCCCAAAGAGACAAGTTACTGAAAGCAATTCAGGGTCCTCAAGTCAACGCTTCTCAAAAGACTCGCGAGGTTGATTATCATGATGCTCCCATATATCTGCAAAGCGTAGATGCTGATAACAAAGATCATCAACCTTTCTTCATCACCTTATTAGTCAATGGGTATAAATTGAATAACTGTATGTTGGATTAAGGCGCATCTGCTTGCGTTATGACAAAAAGGGTCATGGAACAGCTTAACTTAAGAGTTTCTAGACCCTACTATAATATATGCGCCATGGATTCTAAGAAAATCGAAGTCCACGGTTTAATCAAGGATTTACAAGTTCATCTTTCAGTTTAGCCTGACATCATGGTAGTTATGGATATTGTTGTCGTTGATGTACCTGATGCTTGGGGTATGTTGTTATCTAGGAAGTGGGCCTCTGATCTAGGAGGAAGCATTTAGATGAATTGGTCATATGCTATGATCCCATCTCCTAGCGGTGATGGTTTTGTTAGGCTAAATAGAGAGCCCGAGAGGAAATTTCATGCTGAAGATCCTAAGAAGCCTCATAACGAAATAATTAGAGAGCAATCTGACATCGGGAACTATGCTATCATGTCTAATTTCATAATGCCTCCCGATGATAAGAATAAGGATCTTAAAGATAAAGTTTGGTATATGTACTTCGATGGTGCGTCCTCTAGTCATGGTAAAGG
>APFE030999410.1:130912-146492 GCA_000404065.3 Pinus taeda
AATAATAAATTTTAAAAAAAACCCTAAATAATAAAATAATAATATTTTTGTGATGCGTGCAAAATATCTTTTTAAAAAAATAAAATCGACGGATGAGATCAAGAGATATCTTGATCCTCATCAACCGTCGAGATCATTTCAACATGGATCACTCGAACTAGCCGTTGGGATCGTTTCCTTTATATAGGGTCTTAGGTGGTCATTTCAGGGCATCTGATCTGTGAGTCTGGTACTGAAGAAGCTCTCTTGTAAACTTTTTTCTGGTTAATAAAAAAAGACTTTGGGGTCCAAATTTGGCTGGTGTTACTCTCTGGAAGTGCTGTGAGATGTTTAATTTTCTGCATATTTCATTTTTCAACCATTAATGATTTTTTTTTTTTTTTAGTATTGTGAGCACAGGTATCTTGTTCATGTGCTAGGGTTTGAGGGTTGTTAGGGTTTCTGAGATAATGGCAGGTATCTCCATTATTTTCTGAAATCTAGCAGCTTTATTTCTCTCTATGCTGATGTTTGCTTAAGCTGTGCAGGAAAAAGCCTTTAATGAAAAATATTGGTGGGCGTTTGGGGAAGTTCTAGGCTGAACCAGCCAACTCCCACAGGCTCTTCTTTACAGAGCCCAGCTGATTTTGGCCCTGGGTCAATCATTTAGTTTGTGTTGTTTCTTGAGAGTTTTCTGAAGCATTTTTTAAATCTGAAATTTTCTAAAATTTTTTGGATGGTAACTGACAAATCTGGCTTTGCAGAGCCAAAGTTTTAAATTTTAAAATTTTGATCAATTTGCAGGGTTTTAGCTTTCATATTTGCAGATATTTTTCGGGTGCTTGTTTTCGTTTGCAGGTTGCAAGGTGTTTAGGCAATCTCTGAAGGTTTATCCAAATTAAATTTTGGTGTTGCTCTGGATTTTCAGCGCAGCACCTTCATTGGCTTTTCAGCAGTCGATCTTCTTCCTCAAACGTTCTACATGCAAACTTTCTGTCCACCCTCGAATTCACTCTGCGATTTGATAGTGAAGACTGGTTTTCCTGTACGTGGGCCAAGGTTTGGCTATAATATCGATTTCTCCATCCCTTTCCGACACGAGTATTCAAACACGCAGTGGCCAGGCATTGTCCCAGTTTGAAATTCATCTTTTTTCTGGTCTCGATCAAATTGTTCAAACACGTAGGTGCGTGGGTGACTGCTTGGGTATTCTTCTACGCTGTCCAGCTACCATTGCCATCAAAAAATCGAGCTGGCATGCAAGAACCTGCAAACAAAATTTTGAACTGTGAGCTTCAGGATCGATTTTCTTGCCTCACGAGCCAGGTCGTTGCAGTCGTAGTTTGACTTAGCCGTTTTCGAGTTTCTTGTTGCGTGGACCTGGCAAAGCACCTGCCTATCTCCAGCCCTCACTGCTCACAAAGCTGCGTCCGTTCTTTTCCCCTGCCCACTGCTAAACCTGCGTACCTGCAAAACACCATAACCTGTAAAACTCAAAAGACGAATTACAGCAGCCACATTTAAATTGTTTTCTTTACAAGTCGAAATTTCGGGTGCTGGTGAATGCATCGTGGGCCAGTAATCTCTATGGGTGAATGATTAAACTGATTGGCATCAGCTCTTCATTTGTTTCATTGTCGTTTTTTTTTTTCATTGATCATCTGCACATACAAATCGAATCCGTCGAGGCACGGCACGAAGGGCTGCATGCACAGGTATCGATTTGCTGGACCCTCGATCCACAGGTGAACGCAGGTGCGTTTTTTTCGTCCAGGTTGAGTCGGGCCAGGTATGCGTGAGATTGGTAAGACTGTCTGAGATCCCGTGTCTGTTCATTTCTTTAAATGCGTGAAGGGTTTAGCCTGTTCATTTCATAACTAGAAATCAGTTCCGCAGGGTTAAGTGAGTCACGTATTTTCGTTTTTTTTTTTTTTTTATTACCATATGTGTTGTTAAATTTTTTGATAGCGTAGGTTTATTTCTTCGTTGGTTTTGTTTTGATAATTTTCTTTTTTAAGCTTTGTTATTTTTGGTTTTTAGTTTAGTATATATGTAGGTTTAGTTTAGTTTTAGTTTAGAAATATTTTATTTTAATTTGATTTTATTTTATTTTCATTAAAACAAAAAATATAAAAAAAAAGGGAAATTTAAAAAATAGTTTTTGTTTTGTTTTCATTTTTCATTTAGTTTTGTTTTAGATTAGTTTGATTATATTTAATTTTATTTTTAGGGTTTAGCTCCTAGGCTTTTAATTTTAGATTAAATTTTGGTTTTAATTTTTACTTTGAATAGACTTTAATGTTAGATTTTAATAGTTGTTAGTTTAGTTTAATAGTTTTAATTTTATGAATTTTTTAGCTTTAGGGTCTTTTAATTTAGATTTATTTTTTTTAGAATTTCCATTTTATTTAAAACTTAAAAAAATTCAACTAAAAAATTTCGTTAGGGTTGTTTAGATTTTTTAATTTAGATTTTGGTTTGCCTTAGTTTAAAATAGATTTAATTTAGAATTTTTAATTTTATTTTGTTATAAAAATTAAATAAAAAATAAAATAAATTTTAAAGTTTAGGTTTGAGATTTATTAATTAGTTTAGATTTAAAAATAATTTTTGTTTATTTTAATAATTAAAAATCAAAAAAATATATATAAATGAAATCAGAAAAAAAATTTCCTTTGGGGTCTAGGATTAAATTTTATCTTTTGTTGTAATTTTGTCTGAAAACATAAAAATTTCGTGGAAAATTATTTTTTGTCAAATTCAGTTGTTTTGTGCTATCTCTTTCACGCTGAATTTCAAGTCGAGATACGAATTTGATATCTAGTTAATGATCAACACTCATTTCTCAGTTGCTGGATATCGTTTTGGTTATTCTGAGAGTATTTCAATCAATTTAAGGCACTGGTTTAAGTTAATCGAAATTATCTAGTATTTGTCTTATCGTGTCTCGTGTCTCCCAACCAACTGGTTGACAGTGGGTCTGCATCATCTCACAGGGTCTACCCCCCTTAGCCGCGGGAGACAGGGTTAAACGGAGGGATCGGGGATCAGAGTGACAGCCCCCGGTCTGAGCGTTGTCGTGTCAATCTGCGCGACAACACTGCCCATGACATTGCCACTACTGCATCTGTACTACATCTCCCTCTTAAACGTTGCATCTGCTATGCTGCTAGCACTACCACTATTAACACTGCATCCATACTGCAACTCAGTTACTGAGAGAAGCAACTGAAAATGTAATATTCCTAATTAGCCATGGCTAATTGGAATATTCGATTTTGCTCAATCTTGCCTTCTATAGTTATTTATAAATAAAAAGGTGAGGAAAAGGGGACATAACTCACTTTAGAATAAAGAGTCACTTCCTAGTAGCACAACGTTGTGACTGAAAGGGGAGTCAGGGGGGGCCAAAGGACCACGCAGAGATGGGGCCCACGCAAACACTTGGAGGGACTACGTAGATGGGAAAGGAACATGTGGCAAGAGGGGATTACATTGGAGGAGGTGAGCCTTGGGATTAGGACAGGCCAATGCTATAAAGGAGAGAAGAGCCCCCTCATTTTGTCATTCGGTTATGTGCATTTGAGCTAGTCACTTCGACTTAGAAGCACGCTAGCTGTTTAGCTAGTCTGTAGCATTGTTTAGTGCATTGAGTGTCTCCATTCAGAGACCTCACCCTTAGCCCCGGGGGACTTCGAGTGCCTACTTGGGCAAGGTATTTCCATCAGCATTTTGGTAGTAGTTTCATCAGCATTTTTGGCAGGAGGATTGAGCATCTTGGAGGACTGCGCAACACTGAGAGGGATGACGCAGTTCTTTCTGGCAGGAGTTCTGGCTTGAGGGTTTGCAGTAGGATTTGTGCTGGGAGATTGAGCAGGGGATCAGCCCTTGCATATTGGAGGGTTTTGGCAGAGGTTTCAGATAGATTTCTAGAGGGTTGCATTCAGTGGCAACGTAGAGCCTTGAGAGACTGCGCAGAACCCAAGGGGGTGATTTTCAGGGGTCGACCATTCCAGGAAAGCTTTCTGGGTTTTTCTGGGTTTCTTGAGTAGAGTCCGATTCCAGAGTTACAACCTTTTTTTAGGAGGGGAACAGCCCCAAATCCTCATTCGATTTCCAATAGCAGTAGCAGCACGACAATTTTCCAGCAGCTGGGACACAGATCAATGTGAGGCCATTCCTTTGGTATTCTAAGTGTATTTCTTCACTTTCCTTGTGCAAGTCGAGGTGCCATCTTTCTAATCACCTCCTATACTCATTTTATTGCTCAATATAATAAAATGGCTTAGCATTTCTTGCTGCATTTCTTGAGTATTTGTTTACATTTCATGTATACATTGTTGTTTGCTGCACTATCGTTATTTCATCTCTGTGAGTTTTCCGACTATTATACCACTTGTACGTTTTTTTGGTTGGGGTTTGCTAGTATTTGAGAAATATTCCTAGGAAGGGATATTACAGTGGTATCAGAGCACAGATCTAGCTCAGCCTATGGAGCTAGCAATCTATGACACCGAGATAAAAACCCTACATCTGTTACAGAGGTAGGAGATATAGAGACACAGACGTAGGTTCGAAAACACCTACGGGGAGGGAGACTGTGTTCCTGTGGTGGACGCAGAACAGGAGGAGCCTATGGTGGACGCAGAACAGAAGGAGCTTGGGGTGGACGCAGAGCAGATGGCAAACGAGGACGGGAAAAGATTTGCAGATATGCTCCTCAAATCAGTGCAGGATCTGTCGAGGCAGATTGAGGTGATGGGGCAGAGATTCACAGCAGTAGAGGCTAGATAGCATGAGATCCCACGGGTTTTCTAGGTTGGTGAGGGATCGGGTGCATCCCACCATTTTCCAGAGCAGCGTGATACCACTCAACAGGTGGCCTCACATGCCCCTACATGCTCTACCATGCCCACTTTCTTAGTAGCAGACATGGGGGCCAGAGCCTAGCAGGAGGCAGAGCCCGGTCATATGGGCGATATTTTGCAGAGTACCAGGCCTATGGGTAGGAGTTCAAGGAGGCTCGCTCATTAAGAGGCTTTGTTTAGCTCTAGCGGGATAGTAGACCCTGCAACCATCACAGAGGATACTAGCATTATCATGATGGTGACACCCACCGTGCAGCTAGTAGATTCCACTTGCCTACGTTTGATGGTTCATCAAACAGTTCGACAAAGTCTTGGGTGGAAAAGCTGGACATTTACTTCCATCTTAACTAGATGTCGGAGACAGAGACCATCAAGGTGGCGACATTACATTTGGATAGTGAGGCTCAGGATTGGTGGTTCCATGGGATGGTTACACTCAGACACTCCACAGTGACGACATATGCCGAGTTCACCAGGAGATTGATAGAGAGGTTCGACCGGAGGGATCCAAAGAAGCACTTTGTTGAGCTGACAAGGCTCAAATAGACCGGGAACCCAGAGACCTACATTGCAGATTTCTTGAGGGTTTCAGTGATGGTGCCAGATCTATCCACGACACGGAGGATCTACATGTATGTTGAGGGGTTAGCAAAGCCACTTCGGGGTTTAGTCCAATCCACTAGACCAGCCACACTCCAGGATGCTATTAGCAGGACCCGGGATTTACAGGATGTCTTACCCAGGACCCGGACACCTTACCCCCAGAGACAGACTTTCCAGTCTAAGGGGAACGATGTGAGAATTCCGCCTCCAAAGGGGAATCCAGGACGAGCACAGATTGATGATGATGCCAAGAGGGAGTTGAAGAAGAAACGGTTGTGCTTTACCTGTCAGGAGCCGTGGGCACCAAGACATAGATGTGCCACTAGCAAAGCGCATTTTATTAAGGTCTTCTCTGAGAGCAGCAGGGAAGAGGATGAGGAGGATGATGTGGAGGCAGGAGATAATCATGTCGTGTAGGGTCCCTTGCTGCCTCCACCACCAATAGCAGGTGGTGCAGCTTTTGCACCAACCGGAGGAGCCCTTGCAACATTGCGAGGAGTTCCCAAGTATTTGACACTGCGCGTACAAGGGACAGTATGTGGCCAGCAAGTATTAGTTTTGGTTGATAGTGGGGCAACCCACAACTTCATTGATGCACAGATGGTTGAGCGGAGAGGTATACAGACCGAGAGCTTCGATGGGTTTTCAGTTTTGGTCCCAGGAGATCAGACCATGATGTGTGCTCATTATGTTCCAAAGCTATCAATGACGATGGGCACCTATACACTGACTGACCACTTTTTCGTGCTCGATATTCCGAACACCAACATGATACTGGGTGTTCAGTGGCTTATCACTCTAGGGAAGGTCACGACAGATTGGAAGACCCTAGAGATGGAGTGGGATGATGAGAAGATAGGGAGGCATGAGAAGATATGGGGACAACACACATCCGCCTTAGACTGTTTCAGCTCATTGGATGGAGGCAGTCTTCTGGAAGGGAGACGTAGAGTGGGCAGTGGAGCTGCGTGCATCAGAGGCAGGGACTACAGGGCATACGATACATCCAGAGATACAGTCCATCCTTCACTGGTATGCCATGGTGTTTGGGGAGATTCCGCCGGGATAACCACCGGACCGGGGGTTTGAGCACACCATTGAGCTCAAGAAGGGCATACAGGCATTGATTACTACCCCCTATAGGCATCCCAAGGCCTATCAGGATGAGATTGAGCAGGCCATTCAGGAGTTGCTGGCTCTTGGGCACATTCAGCCGAACACAAGTCCTTTTGCTTCTTCTGTGGTGTTGATGAAGAAGAAAGACGACACATTGAGGATGTGCATTGACTACAGGGCCCTAAACAAGAAGACACTGAAGAACAGGTACCCCATACCCAGGATCGATGAGCTGATGGATGAGTTGAGAGGACCACGGTTCTTCTCAAAGATTGATTTGAGATTTGGGTACCATCAAATTCGCGTGAGGGAGCAGGACATTCCCAAGACCGTCTTCAGGTGTCACTATGGGCACTTTGAGTTCTTGGTGATGCCCTTTGGGCTAACCAACGCCCTCGCTACATTTCAGTCCTGCATGAATCACATCTTCCGCAGTCATTTGAGGAAGTTTGTGTTGGTGTTATATGATGATATCCTCATTTACAGCAGGACTTGGGAGGAGCATCTCCCGCACATTGAGACAGTGTTGCGCATCTTGCAGGAGCAGCAGTTCTACGCCAAGGTCTCCAAGTGCGAGTTTGGGTTGACGGAGATGTTGTACTTGGGACACATCATAGGGGTGGACGGAGTGAGGGTCCACAAGGAGAAGATCAAGGCCATCAAAAATTGGCCAGAGCCGAGGAACATGACAGAACTTCGAGGGTTCATTGGCATTTGTACTTACTACCGGAAGTTCGTCAAGAGTTTCTCACAACTTGCTGCACCCTTGACAGACCTGACGAGGAAGAGGGCATTCAGTTGGTCGGATACAACGCAGTGAGCCTTTGACAGACTCAAGGAGGTTATGCACAGCTGCCCAGTGCTTGCATTGCCAGATTTTACGCAGCCATTTGTTTTGGAGTGTGATGCATCGGGAGAGGGGATCGACGCAGTATTGATGCAGGGAGGTCACCCTATAGCCTATGAGAGCTGGAAGCTCCTTCTGCACGAGAGATTGTATCCTATATACGACAAGGAGATGCTAGCCATCATGCATGCATTGGCCAAGTTTCGACAGTATTTAGTGGGTAACAGGTTTAGGGTGAGGACTGATCACAACAGCCTCAGGTTCTTTTTGGAGCAAAAGCAGCTACAGGAGAAGCAGCAGAAGTGGATCAGCAAGATCCAAGCATATGACTTTGACATTGAGTATGTCAAGGGTAAGAACAACGTGGTAGCAGATGCCCTTTCACGTAGACTAGCCACATTGTCTCTTATGAGCTTGGACGCAAACTGGAGGGCTCAACTCTTAGTAGAGTACTCCAAGGACCGATTCACATGTGAGGTTCTGGATGGACAGGTGGCAGATGACAAGTATAGGGTGATCGATGAGATCATCTACTACAGGGATAGGATCTTCTTGACTGAGGGATCTTAGCTCAAGAAGAAGATACTACGGGCTTCACATGATTGACCATTGGCCGACCATCAGGGGTTTACCAAAACCTATAGGGCCATTAGAGAGAAGTTCTCATGGAAGGGCCTCAAGGAGGACGTACTCTAGCATATCCGAGAGTGCGATGTTTGGCAGAGGAACAAGTGGGAGATGAGCCATCCCGCAAGTTTATTGTAGCCTCTTCCAATTCTGGAGGGGAAATGGGAGTGTATTTCGATGGACTTCATCACAGGGTTGCCCATGGTACAGGGCAAGGATTGTATCTTTGTCGTCATTGATCGACTGACAAAGTACGCACATTTCTTTGCCATATCCACACACTACACAGTAGCACAGGTAGCCGAGTTGTTCTTCAGAGAGGTCTTTAGGCTACATGGTCTTCCTAAGACCATCGTCATTGACAGGGGCAGCCGTTTCATGGGCGGATTTTGGCAGGAGCTATTCCGGTTGGTGGGGACGGAGTTGACACCAAGTACCAGTTATCACCCACAGACGGACGGGCAGACAGAGATAGTTAACAAGTGGCTGGAGGGCTACTTGCCTAACTATGTCAGTGGGCAGCAGCTACCATGGCTGAGATGGCTGCATATGGGGAGTACTGCTACAACATTACACATCACATGTCCATTGGTATGTCATCATTCTATGCTTTGTATGGGTATCATCCTTTGTCTTTTGCTGACGTGATGTTTGGTGATAGCAAGGCTCTGAGAGCCAAGATTTGGATCCAAGAGAGTCAGGATATTCTTCGAGCTCTCAAGGACAATATGGCTAAGCATAGAACCAGCAAAAGCTATATGCTGATAGGGGTCGGGTGGAGAGACAGTTTGAGGTAGGGGACTTGGTCTACCTACGATTACAGCCATATCGACAGTCGTCACTGAAGCAGAAGGGGGCTGAGAAGCTTAAGCCCCGCTTTTATGGGCCATATAGGGTGATACACAGGATTGGACAGATTGCATATGAGTTGGAGCTGCCCTAAGGCAGCAAGATTCATAACAATTTTCATGTATCATGCCTGAAGAAGGCATTGAGGCAGCAGGGACAGTTACAGATGAGCTACCACCCATAGATGATGAGGGGCATTTGGTGTTGCAACCAAAGGAAATTATTGATACCAGGGAGAGGCAGTTGCGGAGCAGGACAGTCCAGGTATTCTTGGTGAGGTGGAAGAATTTACCGGATGAGGATGCCACTTGGGATCGCGAGAAAATTTTGTAGCATCCATCACCTCAGTTGCTTGAGGAAAAGCAACATTTTGCCAGGGGAGACTATAATATTCCTAATTAGCCATGGCTAATTGGAATATTCGATTTTGCTCAATTTTGCCTTCTATAATTATTTATAAATAAAAAGGTGAGGAAAAAGGGACATAACTCACTTTAGAATAAAAAGTCACTTCCTAGTAGCACAACGTTGTGACTTAAAAGGGAGCCAAGGGGGGTCCAAAGGACCACGCAAAGATGGGGCCCACGCAGACACTTGGAGGGACTGTGCAGATGGGAGAGGAACACGTGGCAAGAGAGGATTACGTTGGAGGAGGTGAGGCTTGGGATTAGGAGAGGCCAATGCTATAAAGGAGAGAGGAGCCCCCTCATTTTGTCATTCGGTTATGTGCATTTGAGCTAGTCACTTCGACTTAGAAGCACGCTGGTTGTTTAGCTAGTATGCAACACTGTTTAGTGCACTGAGTGTCTCTGTTCGAAGATCTCACCCTTAGCCCCGGGGGACTTCGAGTGCCTACTCGGGCAAGGTATTTCCATCAGAATTTTGGTAGTAGTTTCATCAGCATTTCTGGCAAGAGGATTGAGCATCTTGGAGGATTGCGCAGCACTGAGAGGGATGACGCAGTTCTTTCTGGCAGGAGTTCTGGCTTGAGGGTTTGCAGTAGGATTTGTGCTGGGAGATTGAGTAGGGGATCAGCCCTTGCATATTGGAGGGTTTTGGCAGAGGTTTTAGGCAGATTTCTAGAGGGTTTCATTCAGTGGCAACGCGGAGCCTTGAGAGACTGCGCAAAACCCCAAGGGGGTGATTTTCGAGGGTCAGCCATTCCAGGAAATCTTTCTGGGTTTTTCTGGGTTTCTTAAGTAGAGTCCGATTCCAAAGTTTCAACCTTTTTTGAGGAGGGTAACAGCCATAAATCCTCATTCAATTTCTAGCAGCAGTAGTAGCACGGCAGTTTTCCAGCAGCTGGGATGCAAATCAATGTGAGGCCATTCCGTTGCTATTCTGAGTGTATTTCTTCACTTGCCTTGTGCAAGTCGAGGTGCCATCTTTCTGATCACCTCCTGTACTCATTTTATTGCTCAATATAATAAAATGGCTTAGCATTTCTTGTTGCATTTCTTGAGTATTTGTTTACGTTTCATGTATATGTTGTTGTTTGCTGCACTATCGTTATTTGATCTCTGTGAGTTTTCCGATTATACCACTTGTACGTTTTCCTGGTTGGGGTTTGCTAGTATTTGAGAAATATTCCTGGGAAGGGATATTACAGAAAAACATCCAAAATTAGTTGAACTTAACTGTGTTCAACATAATACAATGAATGTCGGAATCTGACCACTGTTTATTCTGACCCTCTGAATATTCTGTGTTGCTGCTGACTTCTACACTGTGCCAACTGAACTACTACCAACCTTGCTTTGTGCTGATCAGTTTCTGGTCCCAAGCTACTACATCTATCCTTTGAACAATCCACTGCATCATCTGACAGTAAGTCCATCTCGCTACTACTGAATCTTGGGCTCCCGTAGCAAGGAATTGATCTGAGAGGTGGACTCCTCAAGGATTTTGCCCATCTGTAGCTCTTTCAAACTACAACTCTAAATCTCCCCACCTCCCTCCTAGAGATGTAGCTACCATCTCTGCCAAATGTCGAATGACCTCCTCTCTCCTGTGCACAGCACTAGATCGACCTACGCACTCCCTACTGGAGCTTATAGATCTGCCCCTCTCCGTTGTATTTCAACAAGTGAAGATTCAGACTTGGTTGGAAGTCCTTTGAGGAGAAAATTCCCCTTTTATGTGTCTTCGATCTTTTCCGATGGATTTCTGCCCCGGCAGAAACTACGCCCTTCAAGCACTGTGCTGAGACTCTACATCACTCCCTCTGACTTTACAAAGTCACAAACTAGAAATCGTACCTCTATCGTCTCACTCAAAGAAAAATTTCCCCGAGTCTGCTTCCCAGCAAGGACTCCGCAATCACTGGATCTGGTCTTTCTATTTCAAAGTCAATGCTTTGATACGATGTGAAAATTCCTACACTCTGAAGAAACCCCTGCTGTAGCAAACTGAATTTACTTCACCTACTTGATTTTTAATATACATTAACCAAGTTATTCTTCTGAATACTGAAGCAAATTTCTTTTGCAACCTACACTAATTAAATATTTGATCTCATGAAACAAAAAATAGAGCAAAGAGCAAGATACATAGGACACTTATTTTTGGACACGATAGTCCCCGGAGAAACCCAATGCGGGAAAACCAGTGCAGCAGTTCTGAGGTTTTATTATTATGCAGAAGAAATATCTGAATACAAATCTAGGATGCTCATCTAAGAATCCTTTACAGAGAAAATACTGGCGAAAAATATGAGTGAGTTTTACCTCACTTCACCCGGCAGAATTCCGACTGATCCGACACAAGACTGACTAACCCTGGCTATTTTTTCGCTGGCTCTGCGTCAACCCTGCATCACCTTCTCTGCCCTTTGCGTCAACTCTCCCGACAGTGCTGGCAGTTCCCAGCAGTTCCTGGCAGTTTCAACTGTTTCGGCAGTTCTGGATTCTGCGTGACAGGAAGCTTTTCTGTGTCAACTCTCCCAACCACTGCATTGCCTCTATGTCATCTCTCCCAGCTGTTTCGACAGTTCCCGACAATTCCTATAGTTCTGGATTCTGCATGACAGACAACTTTTCTACGTCAGCTCTCCTAGCTACCGCACTGCCTCTGCGTTAGCTCTCTCCGCCTCTCTATCAGTATTCTCCGGAAAGTCCTTCTCCCGGATTCTCACTGCCCCTCACCTGCAAGATCTCCCCAATTGATTTTCCTCTTGAGAAATTCTCACCTCAGAAAATCGATTTCCCAAATCTTTTTGTGTGCTTTCAAACGAACCCAAAGCTTCAATTTTATACTTTTTTTGTTGAGTCTTCAACAGTCGAGATTAAATCTCTAATAAACGGCTAAGATTAAAACTTGACTTGAGACGCCTTCTAGATTATTTTCACCCATATTTTGATTAATACCAATTAATATTTTATTTTTCCTAAGTTTAGACTTAGGAACCCCATTAAAAATATTAATTATTTTAATAAAATACAATTCGGATGGAATTTCACCAAACGGTTTCTGGGTTCTTTAGAACTCATGTGCCTTAGCCTCTCCACCAATTTTCAAGGCTAGATAGCTTCTGATGCTACCAAAAACTAACAAATAACACATTGAATTGCACCCGAGTGAGACAATAGTTACAAAGATGCTTCAACAACAATTTTCTAGCCAAAGATCAAGATGCTAGACACTGAAATGGCTCTCTAATTTATAGATTTATCCTCCAAGTGGAAAAATAATGGCTACTTTCTTTGATCCTTGTCAAAATAATCTTAGCCATTGATAAACACTTCAATATCTTTTAATCTTGGCCCTTGATTTTTTATTTTTGAAGAATTTTCGAATTTATCTTTTAATTCCATTTTTATTAGCTCAAAATTAATTATTTTGAGTTAATTTCCTCAAAAATTCGACTTTGACTTAATCACAAAGGTCCAAGGGCCTAAATTTTCTTGAAATATACAATATTCCCTTGGTGGAGAACTTTTGAAAATAGATTCCTCTAGGACCCACGAATTATTTCACTCTGAGAATTATTTTTCCTAAGACAATTTAATTTTGACCTATTAATTAATTTTTTGGCTTAGGATTTAATTTTATTTTTCTAGAAAAATGAATTAATTTACATATGATGGGATTTAATTATTTTTCCACCATCTAATACATAAGATTTTACATTTACCACCCTCAAAGAGGGAATACATATTTGACTTAAACCCTCAAGACACACAACCCATCTGCGACACAATATGATCTAGTAAACCAAGTGATTTGTAATAAAATAATTAAGCTAAATAACTTAAATTATTCCCAAATCACTTTTACATAAGACTCGACTAAAAACAATAAGACTCACCTAAGATTCCGATAATAAATTGCACCCTAGATTTGGAGTTTAAGATGGAGGGAAAAAACTCCTCTGATTAGTTGTGTCTAGAAACACAGGTAATTAGCGAATTTAAAAAACCTCCGATGATGAAATTCGTCATCAAAATTATAGGCTTACTATTATGAATATAATTTATAAAAAATAAATAAATAAAATAAATGTAAATATTAAATAATTAAATAATTAAATATTGATTATGTTAAATAGTCATTAAGTTAAGTGAAAATGTATGTCTAAAAGACATGCCAAGTCACGAAGACACCTGCTTAGATATATATATGCGGTCCTCGTTGTACATATATCACTTATACATTAATATTATAATAATATAATTATTATTTCAAATACCTTGTGTATTTAACATTTAAAGTCTACAAGCTATCAATTTTTATGCTTCAATAGTATCAGACCCATGGCGCACAATATAATCATACAGGTCTTTGAACGTTATTCATTGCACAATGTGCCATTACGTTCGCATCCTAAATGTGTTGAGTAGTTTAGTAAAATTCAAGAAGCATTTCAGTGTTTAGAAAAATCATTTGCAGAAGTTAAAGCATGTCGAAAGGAAACCGTTAAGGAACATGATACAAACACTTCGATGGAGGTTGATATGTCAAATCCATTGTAGAATACAAAAACCAGTAAGATTGAGGATCACGCTAATATTGAAACCATTAACCAAAAGAATATTGGGCAACCAGAACAAATATTAGATTTGAGGAGGGCTGAAATTGGTCAGTGTAATGCACAGAAGCATGCTGAAAATATTTCTTGCAAGAGAGTTATGTTAGTAGAAAAGCAAGGAATTCCAGATTTCTCATTGGAGGAAGGTAATAAACATGGTGAAGGGAAACATTTCATTGAGGCATCACCTGAGAATCTTTCACATACTTGTGATGTTAAGCAAGCAAGAAATGGAGGAGTGGAAAGCATGCAGGACATGGATAAAGATCCACAGGAAACTAGTATGTCTTTACAAGGAATGATCCATGCACAGAAAGAAAATGGGCCAAAGACTGAAGGAAAGTATGCAACTGAGAATTTAATTAGAACGTGTAGTGGAAAGCATTATATCCAAGCAAAAAGAAGGACTACAAATTCTACCAAGCGCGCCAGCAAGAAGAAGATGAGGAAAAAGGAGGAAGGCAGCAAGCCAGTCTTTGAAAACAAGCAGAATGAAGTGGAAAAGCCACATATTTTTGCCACTGCTGGGCTGGAGTTCTCTAGCATCCCAATAAATAAGAAATCTAAAGAGATGGTTCCAAAAAGCCAGCTTATTTATCAATGAGGAACATCTATGTGGCACTCCCAACTGTTCAGTAGTGAAGAAGTCGAGGTGGATATCTAAAGAAACCGTGGAAATGAAAGAGAGACCAATTTTCCACAGTATCAATTCCACACACCTTTTGCTAAAACGAAAACTGCAAAAAATTTGATAAACAGTTCTCTTTTTTATCCCTCTAGCAAGAGGATTGTTACTATGGGTGAGGCAGAAACTGCAATATGTCATCAATATCAAAAGAATGACAAAGTGAAATTAGTCCATTGTTTAAAATGAAAAGGAAAGCGTTATTGTTTTTCTTTTATTGCTAACTGGTACCCCAAATATGCATGAGATGATAAGGAAAAGGCTTGCCCATTCTGTCGTGGGAATTGCAGTTACAAGGCATGTTCGCATGGGAATGACCAGGCACCTGTAGCGATGCTTGTGGGGAAGATAGTGGATCGGTTTTTCTCAAGCCCCTATTATCACTGCCCTAGAATTTTCATTTTAGACCTTGCGGAAATTTATATTAAGCTTTTGAGTAAAGGGGAGGACTTTGCGATTGTGCTTCTCTCGCATGATCTTTACAATTTAACGAACTGTCGGAAGCCTCGTGCATTCTCTCTCTATCACGACTATATGGTTGCAAACATTTTCGGCCGCCTCTTCACAAACGTGATGCGGATGGCGATGGGCACGACTTATTAGTTGAGAATGAACGATGGCGTCGGGTTGTTGAGAACTTCCATACTACGCGAACCCCTGCCCATTCAACTCTGCATTCAACAAATCACTTTTCCGACAAACGACAAGCTCTCTGCTATTCTCCGCGCTGTCGTCCGCTACTGTTGGTTGCCATTGCACCTGTAGCTGCCTTTCCCCATGGTCAAGCGACGTGTTCGAGCGATGTGTTTCCCCGGTCAAACAACCATCCCCGCAGTTAAGTGATGTCCATTCCTGTGGTCAAGCGACGTGTTCCCCTGGTCAAACATCAATACTATCAGGAATATATGCAATCAGTTTTCATATGTCGGGACTGTTGGTTTTCATACATCGGTTTAACTATATAATAAACAATTTAATTA
>APFE030999410.1:147378-180150 GCA_000404065.3 Pinus taeda
TGATACAAATGACAATACCTCCTTTCTATATATAGGAGTCTAAGTGGTCCCAATATAATCAGAGCCTACATAACAATAATATTGTAGGGGCACAACAATAACGATAGTGGGCTTTTATGGGGCAAAATAATAACAACATGGGGACTACATGGGCACAACAATACCATAAGGGGGTTGCACTAATAACAATAAGGGGCTACACTAGTAGTATAGGGACCTAACATGCCCCTCTCCTTCAAAAAGTGTTGTCCTCAACGTTTGAGTAGTTCTGGATGCTTCTGTATAAAATTCTCGTCCTCCCATGTGGAATCTTTAACGGGTAAGTTCTTCCACTGGATGAAATACTCTGAAATTTATTGATTTCTTGGTTGTCAGGTTCTTGTTTCTGTGACTACTTCAGGTTAAAATGTGATTTTTCCTTCCTCATCAAGTTCCAACAATATTGTTTGAATTGGGAGCTTGTCACCTATAACCTTGTTTAAGCATGAAACATGGAAAACTGGGGGCACTCGGGAAGATGCAGGAAGCTCCAGCTTGTATGCTGTAGTACCAATCTTTTGCAGCACCTTGTAAGGACCATAGTACTTTGGTGATAATTTATTATCCTTCTTAGCTTGCTTGAGGGACATTTGTTTGTATGGTTGTAGTTGTAAAAATAACTAGTCGCCTATATCAAAACTTCTTTCGCTGCGATGTTGATCTACCTATTGTTTCATTCGATTCTGCGCGAAAATGAGGTTATCATTTTTCTTCTTGATATGTCCTTCTATCTTGAGAGTTTGAGGAGTGGTAATTCCTGCCAATGCATTACAAGATATGGTCGAATTCATTTCTTCTTTCTTTGGGGTTGGTTCCTGGTGTATATCCTCTTCTTTTAACGTTTCTTGATACTTTTCTTCCTCCTCTTCACAAGCAATGTAAAATAATTTCTTCTCGGCACACTTATGACCTTTAGTGTATTTTCTATCACAACTGTAACAAAACTCGTTTTCTCTTTTTTCTTCCAATTGTTGTGGTGTCAACCTTGTAGGTTGTGGAAGGCTAGGAGCAACAACACTTTCATCTTTATAATTATGAGTAGTAAGAGTTCTTGTTGCCATAATTTTGCTTTCAATTTTTCTTGCCAACCTGAATGCCTTCTCCAATGAATCAGGTTCTCCAAGACGAACCTCATGTTGCATGTTATCCTTTAAATTTCCTATGAAGACATCAATCCTCTGCTTCTCTAGAATATCATTTACCCTTATATTCAATTTTTGTAAGTCCTCAATGTGCTCTGCCATTGAACCCTTTTGTTTGAGATTTATCAATTAACTAAAGAAGGTTTGGCTCTTTGTATCCTCATAATGTGCTATCATTTCCTCCGTGAAAATTGACCAGGTGAAAAGTGGTTTACGAGAACAAATCCCTTTATTCCAATAAAATTGATTCGGCTCTAAATATAAAGATGCAATACGTACCTTTTGTAACAATGACACATCATGTAGATCAAAATATTTCTCCATATGTAGTATCCATGTTATGGGATCCTTTCCATCAAACTTCAAAATATCGATCTCTAGAATATAATTCTATGAAATCATGATTAACATTTATTTTTTCTCATCATGAGTTTCCCCTACTACCTTTTAGTCACTAGGAGGTCTTTCTTGTAGCGGCTTTCTCCCACCTTCCTTCAAACCTTTCATGTCTTTCTTCAAATCGTCCATGCCTTTATTCAAATCTGCTTCCCTACCATCGATATTAGCTTCCATGGCACATACAAAACTATTTATCTTAGCTTCAATCACATTCTTCAAGTCATCCATCCAATTTTTCTTATTAGGTGTTTCTATTTTCTTGATTCGAGTCATTCTTTTTCTTGATTTTAGCAACTCGATCTTGAATCTGTTGTATCTCTGAAATTTCGGATCTCCAAGGTTTGAAATTGAAACCTGCAGTAGCCCTCTGCGTCCTCTTTCCAATGCCACTAGTCTGATCAAAATTGGATTCTCCAAGAAAGAGGTATGACCAATCTCCCAATATGACCTGATTATATACTTTTTCAGTAGAGAAAACTTGTATGAAGTGCCACGTGTCACTGTTTCGACCTTTGGACCTAAAAACAATACACAGAAAAATACAGTCCGTCCTTATTTTGTAAGTTCTAACAAAATTTCAATCTGATGCTCAGAGAGAATTTTATTATGATTTTACCAAGGTCACCTGTTTGGAATGTAATTCGGGAGTATGCAAAACCCTAAATGTCTTGGATCGTATCCTCAAAACTATAATGAAACAAGCTCTAAAATTTGGGCCCAAGCTTCACCAAGATTTCGTCTCAAATGGGTTTTAATTTGAGTCTGAACCTTCGTAGAAAACAAATTATAGCGACACTGCCATGATGACCTGTTTGAGATGGAATTTTGGAGCTTGCAAAAACCCTAAATTCCTCATATCATATCTTCGAACATATAGTGAGACAAGATCTAAAATTCAGACCCGAGGTTCAAAACGCTATCGGCTCAAATGGGTTTTTTTTTAGCTTTAGAAAGTTCGTAGAGAAAAATGTATAGCGAAAATGCCACGATGTCCTATTTGGAGCAGCGAAACCCTAGAATCCAAAGCTCTGATACCAAATGTTATGAAACCAGCGCACAAAAAGATAGAAAAGACAGATCAACAACTTAAAAATCAGCCTCTTCGAGGAGAAACCTCCTTTACATTACACAGATGAACAGTTCTTTGTTGATACAAATGACAATACCTCCTTTCTAAATATAAGAGTCTAAGTGGTCCCAATATAATCAGAGCCTACATAACAATAATATTGTAGGGGCACAACAATAATAGTGGGCATCTATGGGGCACAATGATAACAACACGGGAACTACATTGGCACAAAAATACAATAAGGGGGTTGCACTAATAACAATAAAGGGCTACACTAGTAGTATAGGGACCTAACACCCTATATCTTTTTAGTCTTTCATTCTTAACACTAAAGCACCCATTGATTTGGGAGATAATTAGGTCAGAATCCCCCATGGTTTTTCAGATGCTAAATTTGCTTACATAAAGCTACATCCAAGTCTAATTCCAAGGCCTCATACTCAGGCACATTATTGGTACAATCAAATTCAAGATTAAAAGAGAACATAAAGTAGGATTTGGAAGTAGATATTAGCACTATACCTGCCCTGAACCAGCCTTAGAACATGACCCATTGAAATACATAGTCCAGGTCCCTGCGTATTTAGGGCCAGGATTAGGATTTCTGTGGCATATTTAGAGTCAAAGATCATGTAGTACCACACATCGCTGAGAAGATCACAACAAGGGAGATGTGGGAGACCCTGACCACCTTGTATCAGGGATTTTCTATGCAATGGAAGATGCTACTAGAAAATCAGGTGAGACAGTACCAGATGCAGAAAGGAGATGATATAGATCCCTTCCTTCTCATGTTGCAAGGGATTTGCGACCAGTTGACTTCCGTGGGGTCTACACCAGATCCTAATTTCATGGTTAGGACTGCCCTAAATGCAGCCATTGAGGACTGGGACACATTTGTCCAAAGTATTTTGGGCAGAGAGACTCTCCCCAGTTGGGAGGAGATATGGGCATCTCTTCAACAAGAAGAGCTCAAGAGATTGACCAAGGCAGGGAGTTGTGGCAAGGAAACCCAGGTCAAGAAGGAGGACGAGGAGGATGCAGCTCTCGCATTAGCGGGACAACAGGGGAAGTAGAAGAGGAAGAAGAAGGACATCTCCAAGGTGAGATGCTTCAACTATGGGGAGCTGGGACATTATGCCATTCAGTTTCCCCAGAAGAAGGGCGAGGGGGAAGCTTCTGAATCAAAGGTTGCTCCAGCGAAAGCGAACAAGGAAGGCAAGGATGACGATTATGCCATGAGTGCTCATGTGCATCTGGAGAAGAGGTGGGGCGACATGGAGTTGTAGTCGAGAGGACTACATGGAGGGGAAAGATCCTTGAGGTGCCCAAACTCTTGGATCACATATGGCTACGAGAGCCCTTAACGACAGTAGTAGAATGACAAGTGTCAGTTGGAGTGAGGTGCGATGGAGCGACAGTGGCATTGCTAGAGTGCCAAAGTCTGAGGTAGCACGGTGGATGTTGTAGCAGTGCGAGAGGCACATCGTAGTTTACAGTGGTGTAGTGACAGCAGAGGGTCGGCACAATTTAGCAACGAAGGTAGCTTTAGGATCAAGAGGCATCCATACTGACCAGATGTTAGTGTTTGGGTGAGTTTTCAATTTCTTACTTAGTAACTGAGTTGTAGTGCAGAGATTAGCAGTGGCAGTGCTATGGGCAGCGTGATGCAGCATGTTGAGAGCGAGGTGCAGTACATATGTAGCAGTGGTTGTGACAGAGTTATCGGCAGCAACACAGGAAGCAACAATGTAGTGGATGAAGGGCAACATGCCAAGCATTAGCAGCACAGAGGAACGATGCAGTGGATCAGTGTAATACTTTTGTTGAGAAGTGTTACTAGAGCACATTCCTTGCTAAGAGAGAGTGTTGGTTTTGGGTAGCATTGGATGTGCTCTATCATTTGGATAAATTCCACCTGGATGAAAAGTTATTAAAATAATTAATATTTTTAATGGGTTTCTAAGTCTAAACTTAGGAAAATAAAAATATTAATGTGTATTAATAAGAATATGGGTGAGAAGGTTCTAAGTGACGAGGATCAAGCCTATTTTAATCTTAGTCTTTGATTAGAGATCAGATCATGGCCGTTGATTCACCAACATGAAAAGTATCTTGAAAATGGCAACAAGAAATGCTAAAATTAGTATTGCTATAAACAACATTTCAGGATATACTCCAACTTTGTTGGAAATAGCAAAAAATAGAAATGCGAAAAATAGCATTGCTATAAATAGCATTTCGGGATAGATTCCAATTTTAGTTAGTCCCTGAACTAAAATTGAGAATTAAAATTCGAATTTGATCTTAGCATCTGTTTGAAAAATAATTAATTAATTCATCTTGAGTTAATTAGTTGTAGAAAATCAAACTGGAAGTCTATGTGAAGGTATGCAACAATTTCCACTTTGATTGAGGAAGTTATTCCTTGATTAAAGGAGATCAGGATGAGTTGTACTTTGAGTTGTAATTAGTTAGCTCAGTTAACTGAGTTAAATCCAATTAGATCAGTTCAAACAGTTTGTTGAAAAATTGTGAGTTCAGTTAGTTAATGCATGTATACATGTAACTACTGCACTTCAGATAACTAAATATTCTCTCATAAATGACTCATGCATGTCAGTTCAGATAGAGACCCAGTTGAGATCAGAGGAAGGGACAGTGTACTATCAGTTGGAGGATTTTTCCTATATAGGAAACTCATCCATGCAGAAGGAATTATCTCCTTCAAGGTTGTGCAGTTATTTTAGAGGTCAGTGTTGTGTGTGAGGTGAGAATCACACAGGTTGCAGCTGGAGGACTCAGGAGAAACTGCGCAAGGAAATAGGATGCTTGGAGGACTTAGGGAAGGCATATGTTGTGTCTATTCAGTCTATGAGCAGCATTGAGGGATGGTACTCAGAGCTGGATAGCTTGTGAGCTAAAGCTTTGTGTAATCCAGAGATATTTCCACTTGTACGATAATACAGAGATTTGGGTCTTTAGCTGAGGCTTCCCCAGAGTATTCTTCTACGTTATGTGTGATTGATATCTCATTCTTAGTTATATGTGTTCTCTTGATCTTGCTCAATTCGATTACGCTTCCGCAAAGTGTTGTAGAAGCAGATCTTGTATTGTGTTTTAGTATATTGCATAATCTATTGATCTACAGTGGGAATTTCTACAAAGTATAAGAGGAGGCTTGAGGGTAAGTTGGAGATACACCGAAGAGATCAAAGAGTTCGATTTTTCTGGGGCGAGGTTCGTTGAGAAAATTGAGCTAGTGATATGAGTTGCAGTGAGGGGAAGTTCAGCAAGGGAACTTCAATCTGAGGCCGAAAAATACATAGCAAATAAGCAAAGTAGCATCGAGAGAGAAAGCGCAGTCCCAGAGAGGGTGACACAGAGGCCGTAGAGGATCACGCAGGTGACGCATAAGTCATAGGGGTTGACGCAGGCCCTTAGAGGCAGCGCTGGGGAGATTTTGTGTGGCAGAGAGGGAGCAGTTCAACAAATCGACTTTCTGAGCAAGGGAGGCTCACGATGGGGGTGACGCAACTCCTAGAGGAGGTGATGAAGTTCCATCGCAAATCTTAGAGAAGCCATCGCTGCACAACACTTGGAACAACCAGGTCATCTGTGGGGTTTAATGATGATCATCCAGTTGTTGAATTTGCCAGAATATGTGTCTCCGGATAGAGGTACTTCTACAAGATTTTTCTCTGTTGGGTGAGCCATATCTGGCACCCTAGTTGTATTCAAGAATCTACTTAATAATACAAACCCTCCATAGGCTACACAGGTTTTCCCGAATTGGGTTTTTTCAGGGATGATTGTCCAAAAATAATGGTGTCCCTTGTATGATTGTCTCAGTTTATTGCAGTTCATGATCTGTATATATGTGTAGGCTGCAATAGTGTTTTTCATTGATGTTTATGTAATTAAATAACTTTTTAATGCAAAGAGCAAGTAGGAGATTTTAAACCAGTGATTGCAGTAGGGTTTTTGATGTGTAGATTCAGAAATTTTCACAGATCAGCCCAAATTTGATCCCAATCTCGCAACTTTTCTCTGCCCAAAATACTCTGGACGAAGACTTGCCATTCTTCGGAAATGTTTTTTAGAGCTAACCACACCAATTCTGTAAGCTGAGGCACTGACCCTACTGCAGACAATTGGTCTTGGATATCCTGAAGCCTAGTGAGGAAGGGGTCTATGCGCTCCCCTTTTTGCATCCTAGTGCATCTCAACTTCTCCTCAAGATACATCTTCCACTACTCAGAAGATCCCTCGTATAACGTAGCAAGATCCTCCCACATCTGTCAGGTAGCATCTTTTCCAGCTATGTGGGACACTACATGATCTCAAACCACATCATGAATCAACCTCTTTGCTTTCGCCATGTCCTTCTTGTAGACCTTCAATAGATTTGCATCTGCGGGTACAACTACCATGCTATCAATGTAGGTTTTGAGATCGTATTCATCTAGAAGACAGGAAATTCTTGCCTTCAAAATCACATAGTTGGAGGCTCCCTCCAACCGATCTTGATCTCTTAGCCCTGTTGATGCCATCTCTGCAAAGACTTGAATTCCCCCTCTTCTCCTCTACACAGCGACTGGCTGGCTCTACGCACTCCCTGCTGGAGTGGGAAAATCTGCTCACAACTATTATTTCTCTGCTAGGAAAAATCAAACTTTTGGGCTAGAAGTTCCTTGAGAAAAGAATTCCCTTGGTGTGTGCTCTTCCTCCCTCGTGACGCTATTTTTCACGAGAAAACTGCTACAAACTAACTGCATCCCAGCTAAAGATTTCCTCTGCAAGGAAAATACTGTCTCCCCCTACCTCTGGTAATCTCTGATCTGCAAAATTTATTCTCTTTCGACTCTCTCAGAGAGATAAATTTTCCTCAAAAACTAACCCTCCTAGCCAAGGAACTGCGCTGCCTCTATGGGTTTCAAACTGTTGCCTACGTAGAGTTTCGAAATTCCTCCTCCCTTCTACTACTAAGCTCTCTGACTTCTATCTGCACTCTGATACCATGTGAAAATTCAGAAAACCTCGTATCCTACTGCATCAACTGATTAAGTTTCTTCTATTTGTTAGATAAACTATACAAATTATTTACTATGTTCTATGGTAAATATCGAAACTCATACACTACAGCCTTCACAAAATTAATATTGCAGAATAAAAATAACGTTGGAGAATAGATGCAAAAATACACAACTATTTTTGGACTGCGCCCCTGGAAAAACCCAAATCGGGAAAACAAGTGCAACAGCTAAGGGTTTTAATTATTATGCAGTAGTAAATCTGAGTACAAAACTATGGATGCTCAATCTAGCAATCCATATAGAGAAATGACTTACAAAAATTCTCGTGAGAAAAATCTCACTCCCACTGATGATCTGACACTAACCTTGGCTCAAGATGTGTTGCCTTTGTGCATTCCCTACATCACACAACTTGGAACAACATCTCTCTCACTTTCTAATCAGATGTTGTCTGGAAGATGGACTCTCCTGGCCTCTAGGCTCCCACCCCGACTTCTAGCACTGAATCACTGCTTCTCCCCAACAAAATATGGATTCCCTTTTGAAGCACTGCGATGCCTCTCTGTGGCACTCATTTCCTCTCTGCAATGCACTCACTGGACAAGGAAATCTGCCTCCAGCCTTACTATCCCTGCGCCTCTCTCACTGCTTCGAGCTCACTAGCTCTCTCTCTGGCAACTCAACGCTACTACTCTGAAGTTCAATCTTCTAATGAAATCGAATTGTTGGTGTCTGAAGTGTGTTCTCCAACCCCCATCGAATTTCTTCTTATAGTTTCTTGTTGAGACTTCAACACAAAGATTAAAACATAATCAATGGCTAAGATTAACTAGTACTCTATCCATGTCTTCTTCTAGAAGATTCTCACCATGACTTAATTAATACCTTTTAATTAATCAATTTTCCTAAGTTTAGACTTAGGAAACATTTAAAAACGATTAATTATTTTAATTAAGTTGTCTCCAGGTGGACTTGTCAAAAACGATTTCTAGGTTTTGGAGAATACATGCATTCTATCCTCTCCACCAAATTTCGTGGCTAGAATGCATCCGATGCTAAAAAAACTAACATCTATTTGTATGAGTCTCTCCTAATTCAATTTAGCCTAATGAGCCCCAGCAATTATAAAATAATGTGCAAATAACAAATCTTGGTGACAAGCCCACCGTGTAGCTAATAAAGTGATGAAGAAGTCATCCATAAGTGAGCTGAAATGATGAAATTGTGATGTAGAAGGGTCGTAGGAGGGCCTCCGTTGAATCCTCAAAGTGCCATGATGAGGGAGAGGGCTCCATGAATGATGGACAAGGGGGTGGCCCCTTAATCTCTATGTAAATCATCATGTGTAGGTCCAAAGTGGCTTTGGGGCACAAACACTACTCTCATGGGTGTCCTAGTGAAAGATAAGCTGGTAGACTTCTCCAAATGAGGGAACTGACGATAGTGCTTTCCCTCCCATGTCTCAAAGGTGAGACAAACCTCCTCTGGGCCTTGGATCAACTTCCAAACCATGTGTAAATTGCTAAGCCAGTTGGGGGCAATGTTGTTCCAAGTGCATCATATTGTGGATAATGCAGGGCAATGAACATCCTGGTGGGCTTGGGCCTTGGTTAAGTTGCCCAACCCATGATGAAACCACCTTACAATTACATATAGATCCAATGCATATCCTCACCTTTAGGTACAATAATTCATTAGTGCATCTAAGTGAACCAAGCTTGTTAGACAAAGGCACAAATGAAATTTTGTAATGGGCTTCCCTTCCAAATTCAAGGCTTTGAGCATGTAATAGTTTTACCTCCCTAGGTAGGAGTGGCTAATAAACAAATTTATTAGGTGTTCCCAGCCCCTAAAGGGAAACACATATCCAAGGTACATCCTTCAAGTGATAGGGGTCGTGTGGATAATGGTGAGGTGGACTGGGACACAGGGGTCTCAAGGCCAAATGCCATGGGTTCAAGGGTGGTAATGATGAAGAATGTCCACATATTTGGGTGTATATATGTAAGAGAGAGAAATCATGGTACATGAGTTACCCTGACCTTTGTTTTCCACCCTTCTTCATTTGCCTTTTGCCTTTTCTTGATTTTTCTTTTATCATACTACTTCGGGCTCCAGAGGATGAGAGCATGTTATGTATGATATAAGTACTGATTACCCCCTTAAGGCGAGGTAGTTCATCGCCCACCAAGGGTTGGGACATGCATGGGTTCCTTAATGATGCGGGGGGGCACTCATAGGGGCACTAGGAACCAGAGTGATGTCCATAATGATAACGGGTAGAGCTCATGTTTGGCTTTTTCCCATGCACTATTTTCATTGTCTCAACCATATTTTGCATTTTGTGGTATTATTTCCTTTTATATGTGGCCATGATATGCTTTTATCCTTTTTTTACTTGCATCAACCTCTAGGGAAACATTCCAGGCCCGACCTAGGCATGTGGACAGGGTGGGGGTTACCAAAGCCTTGTGGACCCAGTGGTCATGTGGACCCAGAGAGGGAAGATGATGAAATAAGGCATGTAACGTGTAGAGGGGAGTGAAAAATGTAAAATAGGAAAATGGGACTGCGCTACCAAAATCGGGGGTTCCCAAGTGGTGCCCATCCTGAAGCTATAAGCTAATAAGGAAGATCCAACGAGACTAGGGTTGAGGATTAACCTCCCATTTAAGGTGAGGGAACAAGACTATAGTCAAAACCCTTCATCCTTCCAAGTCACCCAATAATCCATACCCAAGTGTGCACAAGGAAAAACAAGCATAAGTAGCCGATTACACAATGAAAGACATACCTTTAGGATTGGATGGCCTACCTTCAAACATACGTTCTCGACAGATGGGCGAGGGGACATATAACTAGCTCAGAGAGTAGATATCATCTGGCACAATATATTGACTACACTTGTGGCTGTCAAGGGTTGTTAACTGTCAGCTGAAGACAAATTAAGGAGAAAAGTTCTCTGATGGGGTCACCCACTTTTGGTGGGTAAATTCTGGCTCCAACTGGGACATGATCTCTCTGTAGAGTTCATGAACCGTGTACTTGATGTTAAAATTCCTTAAACCTGGGAATTCCTACTATAGCACTAATGATAACTCTTCTACTTGTTAGATTTACATGAACAAGTTATTTGTAGTTTCCTACGACAAACATCAAAATACATACACTGTAGACTACATCGTTTAAATCTAAGTTGCATGAAATGCCGAAATGTTTCAGAGTTTCTGAAAAGGGTACTCTTATAAATGTCACCTCCCAAAAATGGAAACGTCGACTGAAACATTGTTTGAAATGCCATATATGTTTATATATATAAAAAGAAATTTATAAATAAGTGAATAACACATTATCTTGCAAGAAAAATGGAAGAAGACCCATAGATGACGATTTAGAAGGAAAACCAAGTCTATATTAACTCTCATAGATGATTACATAATGGTCGAGTTTTGGTTGAGTTTCAGAGTTTCGGGTACGAGTACATCTCGAAACGTCGAGTTCCTAGAAGTTCCGTGCAACATAGGTTTAAATAATATGCCGAAACAAGAGACTGAACAATAAAGAAAGATACACACAAATAACATAGTTGTTTTTGGACAAACGTCCTCGGAAAAACACAATGCAGGAAAACCAGTGCGACAAATCTGAGGGTTTTATTATTATGCAGTAATTTTTCTGAATACAACTTCTACATACCCTCTGGCAATCCAATTACAGAGAAATATCACTGGCAGAAGAAATTTGTGAGATTACCTAACTCTACCTGGCCAGTCCCAGTTGATCCAGTAGCTAAACTGTGAGTTCTCCGGCTACTTCTGCATTGCCCCTATGTGGCCCTGCGTCATCTCAACTGAGGATCGATTTTCTCTCCTAGAGCTCTGACATCAACCCTCCTAGCTCAGAACATCAAACCCCAAAAATTTTCAGACTTCTGCTTGGAGGACTGTGTTGCCTCTGCGTGAGCCCTTCTGGCTCAGGGTCAACCCCTCTTGGGACCTGTGTTGCCTCATCCTGGTGTTTCTTTGCCTCTCTACTGCATACCTGTCTCAAGAGAAAATTCTCCAACCAAACTATTCCTGGCCATCACTGCAACAACTCACTATCGAAATTCTCTCGGCCGTTGCTCTGCTTTAGAAAATCAAACCTCTAAATTCGCTCTATGTGTCTTCCAAATGACCCTCAAGCCTCCTTAAATAATCTCCTCGTTGACATTCAACGGCCCAGATTAGAAGCTAATCAATGGCTAAGATCATTTATGCTTGATCCTTGTCTTCTTCTAGAAGTTACACCCACAATTAGATTAATACCCATTAACTATTTTATTTTCCTAAGTTTAGACTTAGGGACCCATTAAAAATAATTTATTATTTTAATAACACTGTTTCTGAGTGTGATTTCCCAACACTCTTTCTGGATTCTTTGGAATACATGTACCCAAGCCTCCCTGCAAAATTTGAGACTTAGAGCACATTCGATGCTACTAGAAATCAACACTTGAATGGGACGTCATGAAAACATTGAAAATCCTCTGGGACCACAGACCTGTATCCTGCACATCATAGACAATTGTTTGAAGCATCTGTCCTTGGCATACTTTTATCACCCATGTTTTTCATCAAATGATAAACCCATACGAAAAAATAAATCTATACTAAGAATCAAGTCTAATCTAAAATGAGAACATGATATGGTGATTATAGATATGCAAAATCAGTACGCAATGCATCCTACGATACCATGCATGCTATATTATGCAAGTGTTAAGTATAGTCATACAGCTAATGTAATCAATCATGAGATAAATCCATGAGCAAGCATAACCATAATCATATGCAAGGTAAGGGTGGGAGGTGGGAAAATAAAAAAACCATACATCATCGAAGGGAGTTATGGACGATGGAAATTAATACATCTTGCACCATCTAATCATTTCTTGTAAACAAAGAATGGAGGATCCAACGATCAAGCTCATGAACTCCCTTTCAGGAGGGTCCTTAGTGGTGGCATGCTCCATGGTGACCTTAGGTGCACAAGGGGAGAAATGAGTGGATCACTGGCATGGAGGATCACAACAACCAAGCTGCTCATTACAAGGATCATATTAAAAAGGGGCAACCAACACAGGTTCGTTAGTGACAAGAGGGATCAATGATGACTCCTTTTGATCGTGACGGAGATGAGGATGGATAAGGTCTCTATTAACATCATTATCGGTATCATAGATTGGATCTTTATCAAAACAATAACTATTGACCTCCCATAATCACCCTCCTCGAGGTGCTTATGAGGATCATCATCCAATTCGTCAGCCATGCTGTAATGTCCCAAATGAAAAAAAATTGGAACAAACCCTTCACATAAAAATTTCATTCACTTAACAGAAGATTGCCATATAAAACCCAAACACCGAAAATTTCACAAAAACAATAAACCCACAACTTGCACGAAAATCTCATTAAAAGATCACAACATGACGAACAATGAGAATGCAACAACAAAATCCATCTTTATTATATAGAGATATATGCTAATACAATAGTTGGGAATGACCCACCGACCTCCAAACTAAAACATAAAATCAATCACTACACTTGTGGATTCTGAATGAATCCACCAAGGGGAGATGGGTGCTCGCCCAATCTCTCTAAATCACTCGATGGTTTTTGTCCTAGGGCTACCAATGGAGTAGAGAATCGGGTTCTCAACCTCACATACAAGAAACAATACACAATCCAAGATGTCTCCAAATGTCCTCCTCCTGCTCTTATATAGATCTGATGGATAGATCTCCAAGCCTCTAGAAGCATCTTATTTATTATTATTCTAAAAGCTCCTCCATTTACTTTATCAAGAGACCTTATAATTTTATTTTATTTCACTTAAGTCACTTTTGGCCCTATTGACCACTATGTGTCAACGACCCATAGCAGTACACCCCCTTTTTCACAAAAGGGATACCGCTTGATCAATGTGTTTGTGCCGTCCAACTGTCATCATCAACTTAATCATCATCTTATAATGTAAACCTAGTCTGCATGTATAAACTGTAAATAATCTCAGCAGATCTGTATCGTGTATGTAATTGCCTAGGTAAACTTAATTTTCTGGTAACGATCTACATTCCGGAAGGTTTTTTGTCTCACCGACCCATGGTCGGCAGAGTTTTCCTTCAACCTTACCCCAAAGTCGGAATGTAATTTGTCACTAGAATGTTAGGGGAGTCCTAGTGTGCTAGATCGAGTCTATGTAAAAGTTGGGAATAATCCTAACTATCTGGTTAGGTTATTTTATTACAAATTGCTTGATCTACTAGATTATATTTGTGTCGCAGAATTGGGTAGTATGGAGGGTCTTTTTCAAATGGGTTTTCCCCCTTGAGATGTAAAAATGTAAAAATCATGATGTAAAATGTCTTGAGGGTTAGAAAAATAATTTATCCCCTCATAGGTCCTAGGTCCTAGGTAATTTTAAATTTTTCAGAGGTAAAATTCGTGGATCCTTTAAAAAATTAAATCTTAACTGGTCCAGGGACTAAGGTTAGTTGATTATTTTGCTAAATTTTATGTCTTCGGTCCCTAGGGTTAAGTCAAAGTCAAAGTTTTGAGAAAATAAATGCAAAATTTTAATTTTTGAATATATTAAAATTCATTTAATTGAAAAATTCGAAATTTCCTCAATATTTAAAATTTCGACGAATGAGATTAAAAGAAATTTTGATCCTCATCAACGGTCTAGATCGCTTTGACAAGGATCACTCCAACTAGCCATTGGGAAATTTATATTTAAATAGTGGGTCAATTGTCATTTGAAATCATCCGATCTTTTAATCGTGTACTAAGCGAAAAGCTCTCCTGTAATTTTTTTTATGAGCAATAAAGAAATACTTTGGGGTTAAATTCTGCTGGTGTTACTCTTCATGGAAATGTTGTAAGATGTATTATTTTCGTGCATATATTTCTTTTTGGCCATTGATATAGCTTTCTAAAGAGTGATCTGAGTGCAGGTATCTTGCTCAGTCATTGGGGTTTGAATGGTAATTTAAGTTTTGAATATAATAGTAGGTATCTCTATTAGATCTGAATTTTATTATTGTTTTCTCACTCTATGTTGACGGCTAAATTGAGTTTTGCAAGAAAATCCTTTATTATTAGATCATTGGGCATTTGGGGAAGTTCTCGGCTGAACCAGCCAACTCCCAATCCCTATTTTCTGAAGAGCCCTGTTTGAATTTGATCCCAGGCTTATCATAAGATATTATTTTTATGGGTGATGCATGAAGGGTTTCAAGCTTAGTGCCTCCTCCAAAATTCAAAAAATTTTAATTTTTATGTGTTAAATTGTCAGATCTGGCTGTTGGGAGTCGTAGATCATCAGATCTGGAAGCGAAGTCAGATTCACACTCCTTAGATCTAATAGATCTACCATTTATGTACAAAGATCTGTAATTTTTTTTATTTTTCTGACTTAGGGTTTCTGGGGTTTCATTTATTTTTTGCATATTCGGGTCTTGGTTGTTTGTTTTTAGGAACAGGTTGCAGATTTGAAGGTGAAGTTTAATTTTGAAGCCAGATCTAGGCCTTGGAGGGTAAGATCTGGCCTCAAAACTAGCTTTTGCAGGAGCATTCTTTTTACAGTTTGAGGGTTTGGGTGATGCTCTGCTCCTGTGTCAACCCACCATGAATGGACTCCTCAATTCCTAGATCCTAGACCAATCTTTGACTAAACCTGTCATCACCAAATCCTCCTGGATCCCAATGCTGCCATGAACAAGTATCAAGGTTCCAAGGCTCCTGTTGTGCTGTAACTCAAACCATGAATGTTGCTCCATCCCCCACATACCAACTCATCACCTCTCTCTAATCCAACCCTTGGCATAGACCAAGGTCAATCTAATCATGTTGATGCTAGGCTAGTGCTACTGAAATACTGATGGACTATCGATCCACATCCCATTGCCCACTGAAACATATAGTAACCCCCTCATCTAAGTGCCCTTATTGTACTGTGCCCTGAACTAAGGTTGATACTCTATCAAAAGGATACCAACTCATGATCTCCTGCCAATCTAAGTCAATGACTCCGGTGTAAGGAACAAATCTACTATGCTGATGCTATTCCATGCTCAACTCATGCTTCTCTACTTACTTGGTCAACAATATCCATTGAGAAAACCCTGCCTCTCTCCTTGTAATGGGTACAAGTGGCAAAACTGTGCTGCAAGCCCTGTCTATGTACTCCTAGAGAGGGCCACTGTCTAAAAAAGATGCAGCTCGACTGACTGCCACAAGATCTGTTTGCACCTCATCAATGGGTAGACCCAAATATGGATGCACTAATATCTCCCCTGCCTGATAGGAAACTCTATGTCCCTCCAGTCTACCAATCTCCTACCAAACTATCCTGTGATCCTCTAGCATCTCCAAAGGATAAGTGTTAGTGAATACTGTCATCCTGCCAGCTATCTGCACATATGTCTGCTCCTCATCAATGGTTGACGCCAAGGGTGGTTGTCCATCCTGCTCTATCACAAGCTCAATATGAACCTCCAATTGGCTCTCCCCAAAAAGGCTCATCATGCATATTGTGCGCATCATCTTCCTCAACTGAATCATGCTCCATCATATGCTGCTCATGCTGACTCGTCACTGGTGACACACTATCCTGAATGTCTCCCATAGGGTCCAATCACTACTCATCGTAAACATTTGGCCTACTGTCAACAACTCTACATGACTCGTGCCCCTCGGAAGCATCCTCGTACAAACCCATGGACTCATTCAAAGAAGAATCCTCACCTTGACGGTCAGAAGGAATCTGCATCTGCTCTACCTTTGTCATCTCCTCAGTGTCACTCAAGCATGAGTGGTCAAGTCCCCAATCTCCCTTGCAGATGAAGCAAATTCCCTTCCTCCTCAGCTCATTCCTACTGCATGATCCCCAAAACTTGAGTAGCTCCTCCCTGGTCAACTGTCTCTTGAACAACCCAATGTTCTACTCATCAAACCTTTCAGTTAGCTCATAAGCAGTAGGTGAAACCAATTGTTCTCTCCTCCAAATGGTCAACAATTGAGCCCGCAATTCCCTACAAATGGCATCATGATCTCCCATGACTGAAGACATAATGGACAACATGTTTTCTTTTACTGTGTCAGTGTGATGTTTCTTAATGTTAAATAAACATTGGAACATCTGATGGATCAAGTCATCACACCCCAAATCAAGCATAATGTCATAAGTTCTAACCAAGGCCATGGCTTTTAGAATCTCAAGATTCTTCCCAAAAGTAGGACCTCACTGTTATCCAAATCCCGAAAAGTCTCTACTATCAGTCTGAAGAATTTCTTCATGATGTCGTCACTATGAGTTATAGTTGCAGTCAACCTCATAATGTTACATAGACAAGATGCAACTAGAAGTCTAACCCCTTCACAAGGTTCCTCCAAGAACTTGGGTTGTATGAGAGCAAGCATAGCTACTTTTAGAGCCCATATCAATTTCTTCCCCTCTGACTATTTTACTTTGGAAAGGAGTGCATTCAGTTCATCTAGTTTGGAAAGAACTTTCTAGGTGACCCTCATGTGCTTCAAATCGGTCCCTAGTGCAAATATTTTGTGCCATCTTTCCTGCTCCTGCTACACATCCTGAGGTTGTTCTCTCTGAAGAATGGCATAGACTCCCTTTGAGAAGGGTCGGAAGTTTGCTACTGTTGATTTATTAGGGGAGTTTATAAAGGTTTGATCCATGTTTAGCTTAATAATGATAACAATGACAATAAATTTCTCATAACATATAACTTTTGTAACCTCTGTTAAAATCTTTCAGCCTATTCCGCCCTAACTTAGACTGACAATACAATGGACAAACAATACATAGCATAAACATGAGTCTCTATGACCATCTTGCCTTCCCCCCAATCTCCCCTTTCATACATCAACAAAATGACCAGATCTTAGCAATATGCAAACTGCAACAATACAATTCACTGAGAAATCCTAGCTCCAAACAATAACTTTACGAAACACCCTGTGCATCTCACAACTCAATATACCCTAAGAGTGCATCACCATATAATAGCAAAGGGTTATACACCATATAGCAGCACGAATACAACGCTTAGTACAGAGAGAGACCGACAAAAAAACTTGTTACAATGACGATTTTTCTCAACAAGTTGTGGATAGAGCTACAAGAACAGATAAAGACAGAATTGGAGATCGACTAGAGGGTCACAATTTTCTAAGTTTTCAACAAACTTTTAATGAGACAATTTTGACCTCTGAAGTGACAGGTTCTTCTGAGAATTATGGTAATGTGGATTTGGAACCTCCTTAGAAAATTACTAAGATCACACCCTCAACCCAAACGCTCAGTCTCAAGCTACAGTCAATACATCAACAATGTATTGTGCATGGAAATACAATTGCGTAGCTACAACAATTATGAATCCTCCACTACAACAATTTCGTCCAAGGTAGCTTCTACATTCTGACATACTACACAGTGTCAGCAGCTTTACATTCAATGATACTTAGAATGGATTACAACATGTGCACCAATCACATTTGGAACTTCAAGCAGCATCAACTTCAATGGAATCACTCTGTTTCTAGACACCAGGAATATAATCTCAGTCAACAACTATATTTTATGCCACAGAACTCTGTTTGCCTAATTAACCTGGTCATCATTCCTCATCAAGCACAGGGGTTGCATGCACAACGGTTTTACTCAATTCAAGCCATTCCATATTGGCACAGATCATGCTCTATGAGTCATATTACATGCACTATTGACCGGTATCAACACACCTTGTTGCCACCATCTACACATAGCATTTGATCACTGTACTGTGTTCTTCTGTCCACTCGGCGTTGACCTTTGATCTGTTGATCTGGCTTCTTGAACTCGGAGTCTTCAGTAGTGTGAAGGAAGCTCAACGACCAGAACTGCTGCAAATGATAAGATCTCGCCTCAAAATAACACTGAGATCAGCTGCAATTTGATGAATGTCACGCCCAGTATATAGAGACAATCACCGCTCCCGGGAATATAAGTCATCTTCCTAACAAAATCTTCGTGTTGTGACTAGCAACAGTCGTAGATCCAGCGTATAGGAACCCACGATCCATGCGTGCACGTCACTTTTCTCCCCACAACTCCCTTTTTCAATCAAAATTCAGCCATGACGTGGTGATACGACTGCTCAATAAGAAGTTCGGGCGATCGACCCAGTCGTAATTAAAATTGCGGTAAACTCCGCCACAATATAGATTTTGCTCCCAGTCGATGTGGCGATCAAAAAAGAAACAAGCTTTCAATCACCTCAACGTCTTCACAGAACTCGTTCTTGAAATCGAGTCAGTGGATGTTGCATCTCACGCTCAATATTCTTCATGCCTAGCTATGCCTATCTCCACATATGTTTCCACCATGTGTGTTGCTACAGGCACATGCATCAATTCGGCTTCACTGCAACATTTCACAAATTCCAAGGGTGAACGCATCATGGGAGGCTGCTTATGTCTGGTATCTCCTCCTATGCGTGGCGGATCTAATGGTGATAATTTGTTTCACCAATCTCTGTTTGACCTAACTCACTGCTTCATATCATACCAGAACGATTTTGTCAATGCATGGATATTATTGTGAACAACCAACTCAGCTTGTATATTCAACCAATCCCATCAGCTGACCAATTCATTCTACTGATTTTCTTATTGTTTTAGAGACAACACCAACAAATCGATGCTTCACTCACAGTAAACTCAAATTTTATAATGATAATGAACTTGTCACCAATTTTTACATATGACCTGGCTACGCAATACGAACTCAGCTTCCTAAAAATAAACTCGGTTTCCTTATACATGAATCGATCTCCAGCGATTCAACACCTACAACAGATATTACTCCAACCAATATGTTTCTTCTCAAAACTCGAGAATAACCCACGAAGTTCTGCAGTGAACCCTCATGCTAGCGAGAAAACCAGTTCTGATACCACTGTAATGTCCCAAATGAAAAATATTTGGAACAATACCTTCACATAAAAATTTCATTCACTTAATAGAAGATTTCCATGTAAAACCCAAACACTAGAAATTTCACAGAAACTATAAACCCACAAATTGCACGAAAATCTCATTAAAAGATCACAACATGACGAACAATGAGAAGTGCAGCAACAAAATCCATCTTTACTATATAGAGATATATGTCAATACAATAGCTAGGAATGACCGTTCAACCTCCAAACTGAAACAGGAAATCAATCACTACACCTGTAGATTCTGAATGAATCCACCAAGGGGAGATGGGTGCTCGCCCAATCTCTCTAAATCACCCCAGGGTTTTCAACTTGGGGCTACCAATGGAGTAGGGAACTGGGCTCTCGACCTCTCATACAAGAAACAATACGAAATCCAAGATGTCTCTAAATGTCCTCCTCGTCCTCTTTTATAGATTTGATGAATAGGTCTCCAAGCCTCTAGAAGCATCTTATTTTATTATTTTATTATTGTTCTAGAATCTACTCCATTGACTTTATCAAGTGAACTTTTAATTTTATTTTATTTCACTTAAGTCACTTTTGGCCCATTTTCCCCAATTAATTAATTTTCCTTAATTAAATGACTAATTAAGTAATTTTTTATTAAGGAAAAATGGAAACTCGCCCACCATACTCTCTTCGACCACTGGAAGTCACTTCTTGGCATCCCATTCAGTAGATCTTCTCACTCCAGTTCCGAAGAGACATTATACTGAGGTGTTCCATCAATTAATCTCCCCGGAATGCCACCTCGAGCATAATTAATTAAGTTAGGCTCCATAATAATGCTAATTTTTGAAAGTTTTCGGAATGCGACAAGATGAAAGGAAAACTGTGCCGATGATGAAATATGCCAAGCAAATGCCATTAGATCCCATGAAAAATCCTCAAAACTCCATCGGAACCCCTGATGACACAAACCAACTTCACTGACCTCGACATCCGCTGTCCGGGAAATCCATCCTAGCTATACTATGGAGTGTTGATTTCTAGTAGCATTAGATGTGCTCTAAGCCTCAAATTAAAATAATTAATTATTTTTAATGGATGCCAAAGTCTAAACTAGGAAATTAAAATAATTAAAGGGTATTAAATAAATTTGGGATGAAACTGCTACAATAAGTTGAGGATCGCGTCAAAATGATCTAAGCCATTGATTAGAATCTAATATGGGTCGTTGATTACTCAACGAGAAGATTATAAGGACTTCGATGGGCATTTGGAAGACACGTTGAGTGAGAGATCATAGATCGATTCTCAAGAGAGCAGCGCAACAGTTGTCGGAGAAGTCATCGAGGAGATTTCTTACAGTGAGGGGAAAGGATAGTTTTCCAAAGGAAGAGTTTCCTGATCCGGGGATAAATTGCAAAGAAGGCAGAGAAAGACCTAGAAGAGGTAGCACAAACCCACCGTGGGAAACATAGAGCGACGTTGAGGCAGCACAAAGCCTAAGAGGAGATTCGAAATTTGCTGGAGACTTGAGTTCTAGAGCCATAAGCTAGGGTTTGAGACCGGAAGGGCAAAAATTCGAATTTTCGGAGGAAAAACAATCGGCAAGAAGGGTGACGCAAAGCCTAGTAACTGTGACGCTGAACTGCGTAGTATGACGCAGAGGCAACGCAGAGGAAGTGTGGGGCTTGCCATCCACAGCCTAGATCAGTGTTGAGTCTCCAGTTATAGTGTGAGGTATTTCTCACTAATTTCTCTATATCAGATAGCCAGTGAGGCATCCAAAGATTGTATTCAGAAACTACTGCATAATAATACAAACCCTCAGTCATTGCACCAATTTTCCCACATTGGGTTTTTTTGGGGGACATTTGTCCAAAAACAACGGTGTCACTTGTGCGTGCTATTTCTTTCTTGCTCAGTACTTGTTTCTGCATATAATTTAATTAATGAAGGCTATAGTCATATTTAATTTGATATTTACAGTGTAATACACTAAATAACTTCCATGAATTAACAAGTAGGAGAAGTAATATCAGCTTGTTGCAGTAGGGAATTTGGGTCTCCAACTTTTCACATAGGATCAGAGCGCAGGTAAAGTAAGAGAGCAGACCGGAAGAGCCCAACATTGAAGAGAAGGAGGGAGATCAAAGTGCTACATAGGAAGCAGATTGAATCCCCAGAGGGTTTGTGCAATCTAGGCCAGGAGGGCAAGATTCTTGAGGAAAATCTCTCTCTGAGTTAGTTGATAGAGAGGTAAGATTTCCAGTTCATGCTTTGTTAGTGGCAGAGGGAGCAACATAAAGCAATCTTCAGGTGGGACACAGTTTTCTGCAACAGTTGTTGGGGCAGAATAACGTTAGAAGAAGGAAAAATATGTGAAAATTTCCTAATCTAACAAACTAGAAATCCTACTGCAATAAACTGATTTGCATTACCTACTTGTGTTCTTCATTTAACAAGTTATTTTCATAAATATTCGGAAAATATTAATGTAAATACGTTGTAGCCTACACCAATATACAAATCAAGTACATAAAAATAAATGAGACACTCACACAAAGGACACACTTATTTTTGGATTAAACGTCCTCGGAAAAACCCAATGCGGGAAAACTAGTGCAACAACTCTTGAGGTTTTCTATTATTAAGCAAACGTTTTGAATACAATGTTGGTTGCCCTCCTGGCAAACCAGTGACAGAGAAATACAATGGTAGAAAACCTGAGTGAGTTTTACCTCACTTCACACGGCAAATTCCGGCTGATTCGGCAACAAAATTGGTTGGCCCCGACCACAACTGCGTTGCCCCTTCGCAGTAACTGCATGGGCCTGCCTGGAGCTCTCTGAGGCTCTGTGTCAGCTCTTCCGCCCACTGTATCAGCTTTCCCCAGCTATTCTGGCAGTTCTGACACTCTGCGTGGAAGGCATCTCTCTCCCTCTGCGCTGGCCCTTTTGGCTTTGCGTCAAGGTTGCATGGGCCCAAACTGGCCCAGCATCAGCTCTCCTCACTACTACACTGCCTACAAAAGCTTCTCTACACCTCTCTATCTGTATTCTCGAAATATCACTGCCCCTCAGCTACAAGATCTCCCCAATTGATTTCCCTCCTGAGAACTTCTCACCTTAAAAAATCTATTTCCTCAATCTCTGTGTGTTTTCTCCAACTGACCCAAGCCTCCATTTATACTTTTCCTGTTGAAAAATCAACAATCGAGATTAAGTCTCTAATTGACGGCTAAGATTAAATTAGACTTGATCCTCGTCTCTTAGAAGTTTCTAACACATATTTTCATCAATACCTATTAATATTTTTATTTACCTAAGTTTAGACTTAGGAACCCCATTAAAAATATTAATTATTTTAATAAAATACAATCCAGATGGAGTTTCACCAAACAATTTTTGGGTGTTGGAGACCTCATGTGTTCTAACCCCTCCACAAAATTTCGAAGCTAGAGCACATCCGATGTTACCCAAAAAATCAACACTCCTTCTGAGCAAGGAATGTACTCTAGCAATACTTCCTAACAGAAGTATCACACTGATCTATGGCATCGGTCTTCTGCGCTGCTAATGCTCGACCTGATGCACCTCATCCAATGCGCTGCTGCAATCTGTACTGCTTCCCATGACACTGCCACTATCACTGTTGCATCTATATTGCAGCGCCCTCTCAATATGTTGCATCATGTTGCCCATAGTATTGCCACTTCCAACTGCTGCACTACAACTCAATTGCTGAGAAGTAAGTAACTGAAAAACCACCCAAAAGCTAACATGCTGGTCAGTCTAGATTCCCCTGGATGCTGAAGTTGCCTTTGTTGCTAATCTATGCTAACCCTCTGATCCTACTGCGTTGTTGTTGTATGTACTCTGTGCCTTCCGCACTACTGCAACACTCTACTACGCTGCTTCAGATTTTGGCACTCTAACTCTGCGACTGTTGCTCCATCATCCCTCGCACCAACTAACTCCCGTCATTCTGCTACTATCATTAAGGGTTCTCGTAGGCGTATGTGATCCAAGACTTTGGGCACCTCAAGGATCCTGCCCTATACTGTAGTCCTCCCTACTACAACTCAATATCGCCCCATCTCTTCTCTAGAGGTGCATGAGCACTCATGGTGCAATCTTCATCATCGTCCTCTTTGTCAGCTTTCGCTAGAGCAGCCTTTGACTCAGACTTCTCTTTCTTGGCCTTCTTCCGAGGGCACTGTGTGGCGAAATGACCCATTTCTCCACATCTGAAGCATCTGACTTTGGATATGTCATTTTTCTTCCTCTTCTGCTACCTATCCCACTGATGCGAGAGTCCTATCCTCCTCTTCCCCCTTCTTGACTCTGATCCCTTTGCTGTTTCTTCCTACTTGGTCAACCATCTGATCTTTTCCTGTCGAAGAGCTGCCCTCATCTCCTCCCAACTAAGAAGAGAAGCCGTGCCCAAGATGCTTTGGACAAAGGTTTCCCAATCTTCAGTGACTGCATTCAGGGCAATCCTGACCATAGATTCAAAATCTAGTGTAGCCCCTACAAAAGTTAGCTAATCACGGATCGTCTGCAACCTGAGAAGGAAGGGAACGATTTCTTCTCCCTTTTGCATCTAAAACTGTCTCAAATGACTCTCAAGCAACATCTTCCACTAAACGGTAATCCCCTCCTACAATGTGGTCAAGGCCTCCCACATTTCCCTTGTGTCCTCAACAATATGTGGGATCACATGATCCTTGACCACATCTAGGATCATGCACTTTGCTTTAGCCATAGCCTCCTTGTACTTCTTGAGAGGATCAGCATCAACCGAAACAATAACCATCTTCAAGGCATAGTCCTTGATGCGATTTTTAACCAAAACTGCCAGCATCCTGGCCTTCCAGATGACGAAGTTGGATGCTCCATCCAACTTGTCCTGATATCTTAGTCTGTTGACTACCATCTCTGCTCAAATGAATGTCGAACTGTTTCTCTTCTCCCTCTTTCGCTGCTTCCCTAGCAAAAATCGGATTTGGATTTCTATGGCGCTAGAAATACTCTAAGGAACAAGCTCCCTCTGAATTTTGATTTCCTTCACGGAAATCCTTCTGCCAACCACTGTCGAACCACCCCTCTGATCTCTCTTTGCTGCTGTTCAACACTGGATCTAGGTTTCTTGGCAAGAAATCTTCTGAGGAACTGATTCCCTCTACTTTTCTTCTACCCCACTAGGTATTGTTCTACACCAACAAAATCAACACCCCACCATCAACTCTAGATGAAGTCTATGCTGCACCTCTAGCCCCGACAACTGGAAAATTGAGACTCAACAGTATCTACGTTGGCCTAGTAATCACTACGTTGCCCTCTGTAGCAACAACGCCAACCAAACAGGCTAACACAGCCCTTGTGTGAGCCTTCCTTGGTGACTGCTTCACCCCTCCTCTGCTCTCTCGGCCAGAAACTGCGTTTTCTCTCGGGACAGTTGACATTAGCACAAATTTTCCTTTGTCCTTTCACCGATTTCTTCAATCCTCCTTGATCTGTGATCCCTCTAATACCATTTGAAAATTTCTGAATCTAACAAACCAGAAACCCTACTACAGTAAACAGATTTGCATTACCTACTTGTGTTCTTCATTTAACAAGTTATTTTCAGAAATATTCAGAAAATATTAATGTAAATACACTGCAGCCTACACCAATATACAGATCAAGTACTGAAAAATAAATGAGTCACTCACACAAAGGACACACTTATTTTTGGACTAAACGTCCCTAAAAAAACCCAATGCGGGAAAACTAGTGCAGCAGCTCTGAGGGATTAAGTAGAAGTTTTGAATACAAATGTTGGTTTCCCTCTCGGCAAACCAGTGACAGAGAAATACAGTCGCGGAAAACCTGAGTGAGTTTTACCTCACTTCACCCGGCAGATTCTGGCAACAAAACTGGCTGGCCCCAGTTACAATAGCGCTGCCCCTTCGCAGTAACTGTGTGGGCCTGCATGGAACTCTCTAAGGCTCTGCATCAGCTCTTCTACCCACTGTATCAGCGTTCCCCGGTTGTTCTGGCAATTTCGGAACTTTGTGTCGAAGGCAACTCTCTCCCTCTATGTTGGCCCTTCTAGCTCTGCATCAAGGTTGTGTGGGCCCAAACTGGCCCAACGTCAGCTCTCCTGGCTACTGCACTGCCTCCACAAGCTTCTCTCCACCTCTCTGTCTGTATTCCTAAACTATCACTACTTCTCAGCTGCAATATCTCCCTAATCGATTTCCCTCCTGAGAACTTCTCACCTCAAAAAACCGATTTCCTCAATCTCTCTGTGTGTTTTCTCCAACTGACCCCAAGCCTCCATTTATACTTTTCTTGTTGAGAAATCGGCGGCTGAGTTTAAGTCTCTAATCAATGGCTAAGATAAAATTAGACTTGATCCTCGTCTCTTAGAAGCTTCTCACCCATATTTTCATTAATACCCATTAATATTTTAATTTTGCTAAATTTAGACTTAGGAAACCCATTAAAAATATTAATTATTTGACTAAAATACAATTCGGGTGGAATTTCACCAAAAGATTTCTGAGTCTTCGACATCTCATGTGTTCTAGCCCCTCCACAAAAGTTCAGAGCTAGAGCACATCTAATGATACCCAAAATATCAACAGAAGACACTTTTTGAGGGAATTTCTTCCTCAATGAATTTCGAGCCAAGGAATTTTATTTCTCAGTTGCTGAGCAGTAGTAGCGAGGAGCAGATCTACTAACTCCAGCATGGAGTCCGTAGGCAATCCTAGCAGCTGTGCAAAGGAGAGAGGGAGCAATTTGAATTTTTTTTGTTGGTAGAGATGGCAGCCATTGGGCTGACAGATCAAGATCGGTTGGACAGAGCATCCAACTACGTGATCTGGAAGGCTAGGATCTCATGCCTTCTAGATGAGCACGATCTCAAGATGTATGTTGATAGTGTGGAAGTTGTATCTGTTGATGCAAATCCGCTAAAGGAGTACAAGGTTGAGATGGCGAAGGTCAAGCGGTTGATCCTTGATGAAGTGAGGGATCACGTTGTATGTCACATTGTTGGCGAAGGGACGACCAAAGATAAGTGGTATGCCTTGGCTACGTTAAATCAAGGATCTTCCAAGCAGCGGAAGATGTACCATGAGGAGAAGATGAGATCAACGAGGATGCAAAGAGGGGAACACATTGATTCGTTCCTATCGAAGCTTCAAGAAGTCCGAGATCAGTTGGCAGTTGTAGGATCATCACCTCAACCTACAGAGAAGGTGAGGATGGCCCTGAATTCACTCTCAGAAGAATGGCAAGTATTTTTCCAGAGTATCTTGGGCAGAGAGAAATTTTCGGATTGGGATGGAATGTGGGCCACTATTCAACAAGAAGAGATGAGGCAAGACTTAGTCAAGTGCAAAATTGATGGCAACAACAACAGTGGGACGAAGCCCAAGGACGAGGAAGAGAATGCAACCCTTGCATCAAAGAGCCAGTAGGAGTAGCGGAAGAAGAAGAAGGACGTTTCTAAAATCAAATGTTTCCGGTGTGGTGAATTTGGTCACTACGCTATGTAGTGTCCTCTCAAAAAGGACAAGGATAAGAAACATGATCCGCATGATGCAACTGCAAAAGATCGAGGAGGAGGAATTTTCCATGATTGCCCAGATACCTCCAGGGGAGAGGTGGGGTGATCTAGTACTATAGTTCGAAAGAACTGCAGATGGGCAGGATCCTTGAGGAATCCATCTCTTGGATCAATACCTTGCTACAAGAGCTCATATCAGAAGTAGCACGATGGACCAGTGTCAGTTGGTGCAGAGGAGTGTTGGAGTGAAAATTGCAGTTGTTAAGTGATCCGAATTGGATCCTTGAATATTATCAGAGTTTCCATGACTGTTTCAAATTATGTCAGGCTTCAAAATCTTATGAACAACAAGCTTATCAGGAAGGACCTCTGGACAGTGGCAATTTGTAGCCAGCACGAAACAACAAGGACCCTCGGTCAAAGCGCGTTGACCGTTGAGCCATGGAGATTGCGCATTGGCGCAAATTGCCAAATGGGAAGTCTGGATCAGAAAAAAGAAGTCGTTTCTGATACGCGATTAGCGCAAACCCCTCAATGAAGGAATGCCCCTAGCGCTTGGTAAAAAGGAAAACAAGAAACCGTGTGGAAATGCCTAAACCGTTAGAAGGCGGGTCCCGCGCCCAAAACCGACAGGATATCGCGTGCATTTCAAGCGGTAAGCAGGTTTGGCCAAGGACCGTGCGATGCCACACACTGGGTGACGCATGTCCGGCGGATGAAAGAAAAAACCGCTTACATCACGTAAGCAACAGTCGAGCAACTCACCTGCGCGATATGAACGAAGACCGTAGGATCTGGAGACTCCAGATCAACGGCAGAGGATCAACGCGATGGATGACCAGATTTGACGGGGAAATAGAATGAGGCACATGAGATTTGGGGTCTGACATGACTGCTGAGATGGCAAATGAATCATTTCGTAGGCAATCTTGGAGCAACGGAAATAACGACCGTTCAAGGAAAAGCTGGCGCTCAATTCGTGAGGAGACAAGTGGCCACCTCTCTATGAAACGTTACACAGTAGCGATGACACAGAAGCAGGGGAATTCCAGTGGACAGAGGCAGACGATTCAAAGAGCTGGGAAGAGGAAGTGAACAGTCAAGGAATAGATTGGTTTTAAGCCACGAAAAATTAGAGAGTAAAGGGGGCAGAGAAAGAGAGAAGCAATTTGCAGAGGACAAGGAAGTCGAGCTGACCTGCAAAGTAAAGGCAGCATTGAGTAGACAGAGACAGAGACAGAGAGAGTCCAAGAGTCTGTGAACTCCAAAGAAGGCTTGAGAGGTTCAAACAACTCCTCTGTGTATACCTGTTGGGTATTGAGTACCAAATTGAACTCATGCCACTGAGACCAATTGAGGTCGAGATCCAGTATGGGGGAGTCTGTGTACTCTAGAGGCTTGGAGGGTCCAAGTACCACCCTACTGATCATCATCTGTTAAGTGAGACTCAAATTGAACTCCTTATTGTAAAAACTCTACTTAAGACAATAGAAAAGGCGACCACTAAAGGCTGGACTAGGAAACGTAGCCCAGGAGGATTGGGTGAACTCTTTATTAAATTTCTTGTGTTTTATGTGTTTGTTTATTGTGTTCTCTTACTGCTTTGATGTCTATGTAAGTCGCAATCTTATCGATCCATTGCATAAATTAACACAAGCACACCCCAATACTTAAGTCTATAATACCTTTATTTATTTCTCTAAAGTCATCTAAGTGTGAATTTAAGATCAAGTGGTATCAGAGCCCTAGGTTGTTAAGGTTAGACAAGTGGTGCTAGATTTCAATGTTGAATGCTAACTAGGTCAAAGCTTAAATTAGGAGAAGGAGAGTTGGTTGAGACTAACCCAGAAATTGGAAGAGTCCATCCTCAGAAGAAAATGTCAGAGGAAAGTCCCTTGGGGGAGACCCTCAGTTTATAGATAGTTTCCTGGCCATGAGGTCCATGGTAGAGGAAATGTATAGGGAGTTTAAGAAAGGAAAAGATGCAGATGCATCACACTCCAAAGATAAAGGGGAAGAAGAATCTTTCCTCCATGACCACTCCAAAGGCAAAGGGAAAGAAGAAAACTTTCTCACACCTCCTAATAGCCTTGAGAACAAAAAGAAGATATCTCTGATTAAATTAGATGTTAAATTTGATTTACCAATATATGATGGAGAGTTGAATGCAGAAAAGCTAGATAATTGGATCAGACAAATTGATGTTTATTGTAGGGTGCAGAATATCGACTCAGACAAGAGTAAGATTCAGCTAGCCGACCTACGTCTCGGAGGCACTGTCTTGGTATGGTGGGAAGGCAGGACACAAGCTGACATGAAGAAACATGGTGAGATTCTTTCTGTCTAGAGTGAATTTGTTTCTGCAATCAAAAAGCAATTCTATCCACTGGATTACATGCAGCAAGCCATGATGAGCTGCCAAACTCTTTGCCAATTGAAAGGGCAAAGTGTACAAAGTTACACTCAAGAATTTAGGAAACGAGCTTTGATTCTAAGAATTTCATTAGACTCACTTGATACTCTATTAAAGTACATAGGTGGTCTACACAGCTACATGAAGCACACTATCCTCATGTTTAATCCCACTAGTCTAGATGAGGTATCTATTGAAGCTACGCATATAGAAGCTAGAGGAAAGAATGGGAACCCAGAAATTGGGGGATCATCCAAACCAATTGCAAGCAAGAATAAGGAGAAAAGAAAACAGAAATGGAAAGACAGTAAGGCAAACACTGCACAGAAGAGCAAGTCTTCATGTACTCACTATAAGGAGGGGCATGATGATGAGCATTGTTGGATTCTGCATCTAGAGCTGAGACCTAAGAAGTTTGAGGGCAAGAAAAAGAAGACTGCTGCATCTATTCAGCAAGATTTGGGTTTGGACTCAGGAGATGAAACAACCATTGTAGCCACAGGTATAAAAACGTAAGAATTCTGAAGCATCTACTGGTAATTCTACACATAATGAAGAAAATGAGATAAAAAGACATGAGCTTTTCCATATTAGAGTTATTTCCAAGCATCAAAAGATAGATACTGTTGTCGCACAGATTGACACGACAACGCTCAGACCGGGGGCTGTCACTCTGATCCCCGATCTCTCCGTTTAAGCCTGTCTCCCACGGCTAAGGGGGGTAGACCCTGAAAGGAAAAGGACGACCAACTGCGAACCAGTTGGTTTGGGAGACATGAAAGGGAAAAGCACTAATTAGATTTGTTTAATTTGATGGACCAATGCCTTATGGGTTTGGTGTTAAAACGATCACTTAACAGATGTTGTAGAGATGTAAATTGTGCACAGCAATCATTTAACATCAAATAATTTCGAAAAATGCAAGATATCAGTAAATTTCACAATGCTTCTAATGATACTCTAGCAATTTAAAAGGAAATAAACTCCGAAAGATATGACCATGTAAATTTGCACATTAACCAGATAAGCATGACAAATCTCATAAAGATAAACATTAATCTCTCATCAACATTGTAGCCTCAGCAAAAATATAGACCATGATAAAATTTCCAGGGCTTAAGAAAAAATATTTCCACGATGCCTTTTTATGCTTTTCCGAAAAAAAATTAAAACTAAATGAAAATTTTAAATCTATTCTCTACATGAAAAAGAAAAATTTTATGATTTTTTTAATTTTTTAAAGGAGGAAATTATATATTTTTATTTTTTTTTAAAACGAAATTAAACTAAAAAAAAAATCTATTTTAAATTTATTCTAAAACTAAATTAAATTAAATGAAAAAATCTAAAACCCTAAAGCAAAAACCCTAAGCACCTTTTTATGAATTTTTTATCTTTTAAATAAAATCAAACTAAAATAATTTAACACAACGCAGATATGAACTATTTTAAAACTAAAAGAAAATAAAATAAAAAAAAGGGACGTGACTAACACTAAACAACCTAACAAAAAGAAATGATTTTCGTTGCATCCCAAACCTAAACGCATGCATATGTATCAAACATGAATACGTGACCAGTCAAACGATTTACCTGTGCTAAATGCACGATCCGAAAAATCGATTTTTGGTTATAAACTTCACGATAATCTCATGCATCAAACGGAAGAGGTATATGCTGAAGCGTTTACGCCCAAAAAATGAACAGACGTGAGCTTGTAATTTTTTACGCAGGAATTGTTTCACGCATACCTGGCTTGCCGGATCACACAGCATTCACTTTGTATCAAAGGGAAACAGATTTCGTGTTTGCAGGTTTACACTCACGCGGGGTCTCATGATGGACAGCGGCAGCAAGGCATCCACGCAGATGGAAACTCACACCATTTCACCTGAATTCGTTTTGTTGCAGATACAGCTGAAAAGGACAGGAGCAGCGTGCAGGCTCTTGCAGATGAAACACCTTTTAGTTTGCTGTTGGAAGGGGACGCAGATGGAAATATGGCATCAAGAAATGAATACGCAGGTGGCTGAGTGGTAATAAAAGAGTTTGCAGTTGCGTAGGTGACCAGGACAGGGGCAACGTGTATGGGGAGAGAAACTGGCGGCGTGGAATGAAGATGGAGCTGATTGCATGTTTCCTTTTGTTTCTGGCAGGTTGAATAGCAGGCAGATGCGGTCATTTGGTGGCCGAATGATGAGGCGCTAGCAGTGGATGGAGGGTTTTAGGTGCAGTTTCCAGCAGCAAATGAAAATAGTGCCTGATACCCACGATTTTGCTTGAAATTTCTTTAAAAGATTTTGAGAACCCTGCAACCTGCAAATCTCACAAACAGAAGACCCAGAAATAAAATGCAAAAATTTGAAATGAAACCCTGTAGATTTATCAAAAACAAATTTTAAAATTTTAGCTCTATAAAGCCAGATATATCAGTGATTACTGAAAAATTTTAAGAAATTTTAGATAGCCAATGAAATGCTTTAGGAAAATCTCTCATGCAATTCAGAAATTTAAAAGACTGAATGATTAACCTAGGATCAAAACCAGCTGGGCTCTGCAAAAAGTGCTTATGGGAGTTGGCTGGTTCAGCCTAGAACTTCCCTTAACGCCCACAGATCCTCAAGGGTTTCCTGCACAGCTCACTTCAACCGTCAAATAAGAGAGAAAAAGTAGTACTAGATCTCAAACAACAATGGAGATACCTGCCATTACATCAGAAACCCTAATACTACTAAAACCCTAGCATGTGAACAAGATATCTATGCTCAACAATACTCTTCATTAAGCTGTCATTAACGGCTGAAAATTAAAATATGCAGAAATGAAATTGCTCACAGCACTTTAAGAGAGTAACACCAGCAAGCTTTTGACCCCAAAGCCTTCTTTATTAGCACCAGAAAAAAGTTTACAAGAGAGCTTCTTCAGCACAAGACTCAAATCCAATATGATCTCAAATGACCCTTAGCACCCTATTTAAAGGAAAAAATCCCAACAGCTAGTTTGAGTGATCCATGACAAAACGATCTCGACCGTCGATGAGGATCAAGACATCTCTTAATCTCATCCGTCGAATTATTTAATGCATTAAAAAATTGAAATTCTCAAAATAT